>RAOC01000196.1:0-61874 GCA_009804845.1 Neurospora sp. FGSC 26637
GTGTCGCCGGTACCAGCTTCGTACCCGCTCCTTGCTCCGCCGGCCCCTGCTCCTGCTAGACCGCTCCGCAACGTGAGCTCGTCTGTTTACTCGAAGCCGTCGCAGGAGGATGTGGCGTCCAAGTTCTCCGAGGAGGAGTCGTACGAGGTTGTCAATAACGGAAACAGCAGCGGCAACACCATCTGGCCTGCTCCCCTTTTCGCTTCTCCTGCTCCGGGCCAAGCTCAAGCTGCCCCTGCCCCTGCCGTCGCCGCCGGTGATGAGCCTGGCCCCTCGTTATCAACTACGACTCCCCACCCGGAGGACAGAGGCGGCCCCAGCCAGATGTCCACCTACGTTGAACCCCCCTCGCAAAGCCGCTGGTCGCCTAGCACCCCTACCTCGGACGGGAGCAATGAGGGCCTGACTAGTCGGCTGGGCCAGCAAGTTGCGCAAGTCGGCGAGAAGCTGGCTGATAAGTGGAAGGAGACGAAGCAGGGATGGAAGAAGGGTTTGTTGCTTGGTGCCGGCGGCTCGAAGGAGGAGAAGAAGCCAAGCAAGGAGGAGAAGGGCAAGGGCAAGGCTACCTCTAGGGACAGGATGGAGATTGTGGTTGATCCGGTCAATAGGGGCGCTCCGGGCTGGATTTGAGGGATGCGAGCCCAAGATGCCCTGACTCAGCTGTACGACCTACGGCTGGGGCTCGACTTTTGAGTGGACTCGGTGGAGAAGAGGGAATAGCGAAGGAAGATACCCAAGCGTTGATTTTATGCATGGCATGGCGCACGGCGTTGGTTGAGGATACACTTGGGCCTTAGCTTTGCATGGAAAAGGAGTTATTGCTTTCACACGGTCTTGTGCTTTTTATGTAACGACATATGCGATAAGCTGGTTTGGTCTGCGACATCATCGTTAGTAGTGGCGTTAGTAATTTGAAGAAGCTTCCTGCCCTACTTGTGTTCTATTCATTCTACTTGTGCCAGCCCCTTTTTTGACCCACTTTTTCTTGCTTGTACTATCATATGCTTGACCGTCATCAACTTCAAGTCGTTCACTCGAAGATCTGGGACCAACAACAATCCAACCAGGTGGGGGATTTATATTCGATCACGCCTTTCCCTCTGTTCCTCTTCTGGAAGACAGATGTTATTTTGTGTGCCGAAACGTTAACTTCACAGTTGCATACCTTATCCATTCCTTTCTATCTCTCCTGCCCAAGGGTGTTGCAGCCTTCACAATCAGCTGGGCGATCAGTGCCTGAATCGGTTCGGTTTGGTGCATAAATCGGTAATTTCTTGAGGAAGGAGTTGATTCTGCGTGCTTTATCATATTGCGCGACCGGGAATCATTCAAAGGAACTACTTTCAATCAGTCCAGATAGAGTTCTGACCCGTACCCTTTGCTGGTGTCTCAAAAGCACTCGGAATGACCTCGTCGGCATAACCACCTACATTTACAACAAGCACCAGACTTTTCTGAATGGAGATCGTTTGAGTCACCTCCCACTCGCCAAGGGCAGTATTAGGTCAAGCGGAAGATGGTATTACCAACGTTGGTGGAATCGCGAGAAGGAAATTGCCCGCCAAAGTCACTGTGCGGTGTCAATTCAGACGCTCGCAGAGAGCTTGTACGCAGCCCACAGATGCAAGCAGCTTTTTGGGTGTATGCGACGGACTGGACCATGCATTGCAGTGCAGTGGCCAATCCCTCGGCATCTTCCCGCAATAGCAATGACTCGAAGCAGGACAGCGGACTGGAGGAGTAGGAAGTTGTGCAAAGGAGCAAGATGTGACATAGTAGTAGGTACAGAATGAAAAGGAAGGAGTGAAGAAGGTCGTGAGTGAGTGTTCAGACTCGGTGCATAACAAAAAACAAAAAGATTGAAGAAAAAAAAGAGATTGCGCAGTCCAGGATTCGAACCCGGGTCGCTCGCATGATCACATGGGCGTTCGATCACCTCTTGGAGTCCCGGCACTTGCGTTTGGGGAGCGAGAGTATTAACCACTATACTAACCGCGTTTTTTTTTGTTGAATGAGCCTCCGGAAGGCCAGCTTATGAAGGGCTAGTTGACGGTGGGTCAGGAAGGTGTGGTACGGCAGGTACGTAGGCGGATACGCTTAGGTGGCGTAGGCTTCCCGTCGCGGAGAAGGAAGGAAGGCAGAAGAGAAGGAACGTCAGGCAGGCACGGTTATTGGCAGTTAGCAACTGGCAACTCTGGCAAGAGACAATGATCTTGATGTGCAGGAAAACAGTGGCACTTTTGAACATTACATAAGGTAGGAAGCCGAAGAGCATGCAGTCGCAGGTCAGGAACGGGGGTTCACGTACAAACAAATCATTAGCGGAAGGGGAACATGCGTCACATATCATGAAGGCTGGTATCGAGTGGACTAGATATTAATGTGTCCAAACCCTACTCCTTCCAAGTTCCCAGCAACTTCAGTCTTACAATGGGGCCGGCGTCGCTGCATGCTGCTCTTGATGGCTGGTGGTTGCTGAATAAAAGTGGGGCGCCTGTGGCGACTCAAAGACCTAAGCGGTAATCGTGAAGTCTGGGTGGGATGCGCGACACTTGAGCAGTTTTGGACTTTTGTCTTTTTTCCTTTTAAAGTGGGTCCACGAGCTTCGCTGGCCAATGTAAAATGCGTGTTGGCTGCACAGTGCAAGCAGACTGCCCCTGCCCTTTGGTCGGTTCGCATCGATCCGTGATAAGCGGGGCACCCACACAATCGACAAGCCAGGGCACTTCAAACTTTATTGCGACTTCATTTACACTTACCTGTTCTCGTTCTTCATCAGTGAGCTATCAGTGACTGGGCCCCTCTTTCGCTCCGTTGTAGCCAGGCGCCATCGTGGTTCTCAAGACAACACACAACCTTCTTGCCCTCATCACACTAGAGGTAGTGTCACCACAGCATCTACATGACTTCATCGCCCGACACGCCAAACACGTCATCCGCTAGATCCAAAACGCGTTCATTCAAGATGTTTATGATCGTTCATGCTATCCGGAACTGGAGGGTTGACTGGCGTCGCGTCAGGGACGAAGCTATTCGGATGTTAAGGATATTGACCGGAGCGTTGTGAGCAGCCCGTCTCCTATCCCATCAGCACGCCGACCTTCTGAGCAAGGTTTAATGCATTGTCGACTACTGTAAAAACATAATCTGAACTGGTCATCTTCCCTAGTGGTAATGTCTTCTCATTCGATTCCACCTTCCTACCTGGTAGATACCCATACCTGCAATTTTCCCACCCGAGCCCGGAGGGTAAACCGCGGGGAAGGTTGACGACGCACGGCACAGAATGGCGACTGCCGTGTCTGCTCGGAGCCATACTGCCGAACAGGCTATCATACCCGATATTAGGTCGTATCTATCCCGGCAAAGTGGTTGGCCACTAGAACCCACGACATCCATTCACAGTCACGTTATATCACCAACTTTGATATCGAAAAAGCAGCATGATCGTTGGAATTGGACGGTCGTTTAGATGAGGCACTTGACTTGTCCCGTCTTGGCGGGCCCTGGATCTTGATTTTGCTCCCGGAGTTGATCATATAGAAGGGGATCGCATGCCCACCGTGATTCCCAGATTTACCTGCCACTTCTCCTCCGGTTGCAAGGTCTCTCTGCATCATTGATTGCAGCAACCCAAGAACTCGAACAGAATGCGTCTGTTGAATCTCTTCGCCGTGGCAGCGGCCCTTCTGGGTGCCGGTAAGTTGATTTCCCTTTGTGTGTCCGCCATAACAAGCAGCTAACCCAGTTCAAAGATGTCCATGCCGAAATCGAAAAGCTCCCACTCCCCAAGAGCTGCAGCGGCGTCCCCAAAATGCGCTACCAATACACCATCAACTCCGCCTGGACCGTCATGAAGATCGCCGGCAGCTTGAAGCAAGTACGGACCATCATCTGGGACACCGAAGGCAACATGCTCGTCCAGCAAAACACCAGGGGCGTTTCTGTGCACACATTTGGCGCCGACGGCTGCATCAACAGCACCAACATGCTCATCTCCGGCGGCGGTCTTAACCACGGCTTGGACTTGACCCCCGACGGCAAGACCCTCTACGCTTCTTCAGAGACGACCCTCTACAGCTGGGCCTACGATCCCCTTACCCGCAAGGTCAGCAACCAGAAGACTATTGTCAAGGGCATGTCGACGGGTGTGCACTCGTCCCGTGCCGTCAAAGTTGTCCCAGGTCAGCCGAACCTGGTCCTACTGCAAGTGGGCAGCAACTCCAACTTTGACATGGCTGCACAGCAGCCGTCAACTGGTCGTGCTTGCATCAAGGTCTTTGATACGAACAATGTTCCCTCGGGTGGCTACAACTATAACACGCAGGGAGAGATGTTTGGGTACGGCTTGAGGAACGAGATCGGTTTTGTCCCTGATCCCAACGGTGTCTTTTGGGGCGTTGAGAACAGCGGTGATGTGAGTGATTCTCCCGTTTCCCTTTCTACCTTCCTCCGGTCTCTTCTGACATGTAATAGGACTTCACCCGCACCGAAAACGGCCAACGCAGGGATATCCACACAAACAACCCAGCTGAGAAGCTCAATAACCGTAAGCCCTTCCCCCTCCTCCGTTCCCCCAACCACTACTAACTATGCCCCCCCACCAGTCGGCGACCCCCGCACCGTCCGCAACGCCTGGTACGGCTACCCAACCTGCTTCTCAGTCTGGGACCCCTCCTCCTTCACCAACGGCCTCAAAACCGGCCAACACTTCGTCACGGCACCCAACTCCTCCTACAACGACGCCACCTGCAACGGCAAAGCCATTGCCCCCCGGCTGACCTTCCAAGCCCATTCCGCTCCCATCTGGAACACCTTCGACGACGAGGCCAAGAACATGTACATCACCTTCCACGGGTCATGGAACCGACAACCGCCTACGGGCTTTAAAGTCGTGCAGGTGCCCTTCACGAGGTTGGCGGATGGGAGTTATGACCCTGTTGCTCCCGCAGATAGTAGGACGGGGTATACGGATATCTTTTCGGCGACTAATCCGGGGAGTTGTACGGCGAATGGATTGACGCAGAGTAGCTGCTTTAGGTTGACGGCTGCTAATTGGGATCCGGCGGGACGGGGATTGTTTGTGGGGAGCGATAATAGTGCTGAGGGGGAGATTTATATCTTGTCGCCGAAGTCGTGAGTGCGGGATCGCGGAAGATATGAAGATGGAACGTGTCATTTCAGTATTGGAGCACTGGTAGCTCTTTGTGCTGTTGTTTTTCCGCGCTTTTAACACAAAATCCTTGTTTCTGGTGTGTGGTGTCTATTTCCGAGCTCTTCTCCCATGGGTGACACTCGGACACATCACGTATGGGAAATCGCACATCTGTTCGCATTCGCAAATGTGGATTGAAGGTTGAACATGGTTCTACGATTACTTGTGCTTCCTTACTTCTACCTGTACTCTTTTTGCCGTAATAGTCCCCTATATCCGGTGATGTTTGCGTCGTACTGTGTTCAACGTTCCTCGTCATACATGCCCCTACCATTGTGTCTCACAGAAAGGCGTTGACTCCGCGTGCACCATCAGGCCTGTTTTTCTTGATGAGAGGTGTTAGTGTTGTAGCGAGGAAGATAGGAGAAGGGCATGTACATAGAAGAGGAAGGGATGAAAGAAAAAGGGGCAAATATACCCTTAAGAGTTGTTCACTTGCACTGTGCTCGCTACGGCTGATGGTGTTGCGAAACTCAAGCATATATCATATGTACACCTGGGCAATTATTCAGCGCTAACTAAGTCAGAGAATAAAGAAAAACGCGACTTTACTGTTGATGTTATATCATCGCTACTGTATTCCTTTGAAGACTTTCCCATCATGTCCATTACGGATCATTATTACCAACATTGAAAATTGAAACAAGGAAACAAAGGGCAACCGGCCAGACTATGGGAAGAAGAAAACAGGGAGGAGAAAAAAAAAAAAAAAAAGAGTATAGAGGTAAAAAGAGAGTAACGGAAACTCCGCGTTTCAAGCCATAGCCATCACCGCCAGGACTCATTCAAGACTAAACCAATGTCTTCGAGCTCAGCTCTTCACCTCCACCACTGGCTGCCCATGCCCCTCCGTCCGCCCCTCTTTGCCCTTGAGACTTTCCAGGTCTCTCAACATCTTCCCCGCCTTCTCCTTGGTGATAGTCGGACCACGGCGTATTTCCTTTACAAGACCCCATAGTTGTTTCTTGTAGTTCGAGGGCCGTGATTTCATCTCGTTGTTTTTGGACAAGAAATCTTCCATGAACTTGTCTTTTCGACTGTGTATTCGCAGCTTAGTTCTCAAGGTGTCCAGTAGCACGGGCCTAGGAGGCTTGGAAGCCTGATGGGGAGACTCTAACTGCTCTGGTTGCTCTAGCTGCTCTGGCTGTACTGGATTCTCTGGCTGCTCTGGCTGTACAGGATTCTCTGGCTGCTCTGGCTGTACTGGATTCTCTGGCTGCTCTGGCTGTGCTGGATTCTCTGGCTGCTCTGGCTGAGCTGGGTGTGCTGGCTGCTTCTGAAAGTGTGCCTTTCGTGGAGGTAATGGCACAGCAGCTTTAGGATGGTTGTTGGTGTTGAGGTGGGCGACCTTGTTTTGAGTTTCCTCTCTTTTTGAAGGTGGAAAACGCGCCAACAGCACTCGAGCTACGGCTAAATCCAAGGACGCTAGGTCAACAAACCATGGTTTTCTAGAATTGTCGTATGGTTTTAAGAATTCCAGACGACATTTGTATGAGATGATTGTTTCGACGAAGGACCGTTTCCTCAAGTAGGCTGGCCAGGTGTTGTGATCATTGTACAAATGAAGTACAATTGTGGCGTCAGGATCGGCCGGTTTTCCATCGTCAATTTGCATGTAAGAAGCTTTGTTGGTTCGATCTATCTCGTGCTCGTTCGGGAAACTCTCGGCAAGTGTTCTGCCGTCGAAGGAGGTCATCTGAATCAAAACGTGTTAGTCCATGTCATTGCAGGATAGAAACGAAGGTGCAAAAAAATGCTTGCCTTCTGGACAATAACGTAACCTTCATTGTCCGGATTGGTCAGAATCAGCACCGGATGTTCGTAGCCCTTTTTATCTAGGCGCTTCTCGTTAGATCCCCATACTTGGAGCCTAGAGCTAAATTTTGGCCTCGCCGGCAAGAACATTATTTGGCCAGCGATAAAGCTGGGATCGGGATCTTTGGCTCGAGGCTGTCCTTTCCAGTTGAGGTTGCAATCGCCATTACCATTCTGGCGGTGTCTGTTCCGGTGGGTTGAGGTACCGCTGCCACAATTGGCGCTTCGGGTGCTGCTACTCCGGTAGATGTCGTCGTAATCATTGTCCTTGCGGTACGGGTACCACCGCCTTTTGCTATTGCTGAGGCTGGTACGGCGAGAGCCCCCATCATCCTCGGAGCCAATAGCGTTGTCCACAGCCATGCTACTTGGCCAACATTCGAAGAGACAAAGGAAGTGGAAATAGTCGTTTGTGGCAGAGAGACTCCAGTGTTGGTGGTGACATGGAGATGCACACCTCCAGGTGCGCCATCGTCAACGAGGCAACCCGACCCTCTTATACCACTCCATCCTCCTGGATAACACTCCTGTAGATCCGTATGAGTGCTCGCGATGTTTCATGTCGGCATGCCGTAGCAGTAGCACGTCGGTATTGCGTTCCGCAAATCCATGAATAGCTCCACGTCGTGATTCACGACATGGAGGTCGTTGCGGCTCTTGCTCTTGTGCGGCTCCTGTGTAGCGGCCCTTCACACCCGTTCCCGCATGTTCCCGTCTGCATAGCGGCGCGCGATTTATATGCAAGTTTGCTCGGTAGCAGATATCTGCGGTGCAGGTCTGACGTTCGGGAGCCAGGGCGCCGGAAAAGGACCGAGCGGGGGCGTGTGGAACGCGGAGAGTTGAAGAGGCGCGGATTAACGTAATGGCGAGAGCCGGGAGGTGAAAGCAAAGCTGGGAAACAAAGTTGGAAAGAAGAAAAGAAACGAGGACAACCTAGGTCTGGTTTCAGGGAATTTGCTTCCATACCCCGCATTGCAGCACTCGTCTCCAACCAAATAGCGCGAAATGGTTGACGAAGGAGCTGTCGGATATGTGTGGGAAGGAACGGAGGTCCGGACTAAGCCACTTGTGCTATTGGAATTGATGCATGAACTTCAACGTCTCTTTTCACTTCGCCGCACACCATTCTTGTAGCAATTCGTTAGCAGATATCAAATCCCATTAATTCCAACTGCTATCCCCAACAACATTGCGAAACGGGGTCCAAACCTCAAATCTAGGTCTCCAATCTCCAACCTTCACTTCAAATGCCATTTTGATGGGAACCTTCAAAATCCCTTTCCAATGGCATTTGCCCCGAGTGCAACCCCCTCTGGTTATACGTACACCAATCCGTGAGCTTCCCTTCCTGTCAACCTCTCCTCCCCGTTCACTCTTCGGAACTTTATCTAACTTGTTACCTACCTACTACCCAGTCTCTTCCCCAGTAGCGCATTTCCCGACGCTCCCGGCGCTCTTTGCCACCTTTCTCTCACGAATGCCATCAAACGAAGGAGCGAGCCGCTGACAGTGTGCCTCTCTTCGGGCCATCTTCTAGGCCATTTCCTTCAACCCTCAAGAGCAAGACCCGATCAAGAACCTTCCAGTATGACTCGCTGCTGAGGAAATACTTCCTGTTCGAAAGGGAAGGGTTATCGTAATGATATGGGAGTAAGATGTCCTTCTTGCATCTGTAGGACACTTTGGTCTCGACGTAGGATCTCTTTCTCAAGAAATCATACACGAATGGCCATGTGCAGTGTTCGGGCTGCACGTGCGGGGAGAGGTAAAGAAAGGCTCCGGCGTCCGGGTCATATTCTCGTCCACCGTCGTTTATCTGCATGTATGATGCTTTCCTCTCAGTTTTACTGACGTCGGGGAATTTCTGAGAGCAAGTGTATTGCCGCCGAATGAGGTCATCTTGAACAAACGGCTGTTAGTGATGGCTCGAGTCGGTTGTAAAGAAGGCTAGCGGAGAACTGACCTTTTGCACGACGACATAGCCGTCTTCATCTGGATCGGTGAGGACCAGTACTGGATGATGGTACCCCTCTGGGTCCATGTACTTTTTGTGAGATCCCCATGCTCGAAGATCTCCCTCTGGTATCTCCGGTGGTAGAAACATGATTTGTGCGGCAAGGGAATATGGATACTCCCAGCGAGAGGCTCTTCCCCTCCTGTCATCGCGGTCTCCATTGCAATCTCCAATCTCGTTGGTGTTGTTTTGGGGACCTTTTTGATAACATTTCGTAGAGTTATGGAGGGTGCCACCGTCATCCACACTGCTCTGACTTTCGTAGGGACCATCAATGTCGCCGTTAATGCCGTTTAGGGGGTATGCATTGCTGGCCGAACTGATATCACCGCCGCCACCAGGGTCATTCCAATCAAAAGGTTTGTACTTGTGCCTTTTCTGCTTTTTACCTCTACGCCCCATCCTGGATGAATTAATAAGGGATTGAGCTAGTGTATATGCCTGATAGCTCAACAAATGTCGGCATCACAAAACCATCCATCATCAGGACCAGACGAGCCAGACATCTTATACCATTCCCACGTTCAGGACTTCGGCCGTAACACAACAAAAGTATCATATTCCAGAGCCTTTTGGTGTATCACAAGTGTTCCTGTCCCGACCTTCGTAGGTCCAAGTATAGCCCACGTTGTAATTCATGACATGAGGTCGTCACGCGCGGCTGTTGTGCGGCTCTTGTGTTGCGGCTCCCTATGCCTCTTCCCGCCTGGCCGCATTGCTGTGTGACGCACCTGTCTTCTGTGCAGGCCCGGAAGCAGGAACGAAGGGACGCCGGAAAAGGACTGAGCATATGGGGAGCGAGTACGGTCCGAGCCGCTTGTGCTGCTGAATGCATCAGCCTCGGATGTACTCAACTTCATCGCTCATCGTTCTTGAAGAAACCTTGAAGAATTGACGTGTTCGATCTATCTCTTTAGCCTCAGCCAGTTCACACAGCAATTGCTTCTTTGAAGCAGCCAAAGACAGATCTTATTTCTTCCGTTGTGCAAAACCCTTTTATTTTCCAACACCCAAAACGCAACCAGTGCCCAAATCAAGGGCTCCATGTCTTTCAACATTCTTTGTATCCAAGCCAGCATCAACATCATACGTTTCTCCCTTCCATTCACGGATATCCAACCATACGCATTCCATCAACATCCAAAACCTTCAACCATTTCACCCCTCAACTTCCAAATCCTCCACCCTCGGCAGCCACCATGAGCCCCCTTCCCTTCTCTTTCACATCCCCTACTAGGGATCGGGATTATCTACCTCGCCAAAAATAAAACAGCTTCTATAATCGGCCCATGGCAAGAAATTCTTGATTTCCTCGTAATACTCCCTCCATGCCTTATTCTCATACTCCTTCGCAAGATCAAATGTGCCCGCATCGCTGGCCTTGGAAGCCTGTTTCCCCTCCTCCTCCCTCTCTTTCACTGGCTCCGGCAACGGCAAAGGCGTTTCTTCCCCTCCTCTTCTCCACGAGTTACCATGAAGCCTATCATAGTCCCGTCCCTTGGTGAGGTCCGAAAAAGATTCCTCATCGAGAACCCAGACGTCGTCTGGGTCTTCGGACTTGTACGGCTCGAGGATTTCGTAACGGATGGGGTATGAAGCTTGGCTGTTGACGTAGGAGTATTTCTTGTCCATGGGTCTTTTGTCTTTGAGTTTGAGTAGGTTCCCGGTGTCGGGATGCTTGGGTGTCGGAGCGATGGGCCAGTAGGGCTCCCTGTTGCGGCGGTGGTAGGGTGAGGGGAATTTGGCGAGGATGTCTCGGTTGTTGAAGGATGTCATCTGCACGCACCAAAGCCAGTTCGGTCAGCACGGAGAAGTTCATGCTCATTGGAAGCGCAATGGAGTATAAGACGGGAGATGATCGTAGCCAACTTACCAGGAGAACGCTAACTCTGCCTTTCTCGTCCATATCCTTGGTGACAATGAGAACCGGGTGACCAAAGGCATCGCTGTCTAGGCCAGATGGAACCTGATCGGGTGACCGTTCCAGAATCTCCTCCCTTTTGGGAAGCCACTTGATTTGTGCAGCAAGATTTGTGAGGCTGCATCCGAGCATGCTATTTGGCTTTTTGATACACTACTTGTCTTGAGGGAAGGAAATGCTTGATGTTTTCTGGTAGACTGCCTGCGGCCATAGGCTCAAAGTCAATAGCTAAATTCTAAAGGACTACTTGAACTACAAGAAACAAGAATTCAACCCCAGCTCTTATATAGCCCTCATACAAGCTTCTCTGTAGTACCTATGGGGCTCTGATGATTCAACGCATTGCACAGACATGTTTGTCGTTACAACGCGGAGCGTTTCGTTGTCCATATTCCCTACCAGCTATGGAAGAGCACACTAGGTACATGTTGTAATTCCCGCCTGCCGTGAAACATGGCGGCTGTTGAGCCTCGTCCTGCTTACACTCGGCATAGCCACTGTGTACGTGTGTAGGCTTATATGTGTGCCATGAGCATAGAGTGTTGCCAGGCTGCACCGTGTGTGATTCTACCTTAGGAACTCCGGAAATAGGAGTAGGGGGTAAGGCCGTGGGCTTGTGAAGAAATGGTTTCGATTTTATCCAGCCGTGATGCTTGCAGATGGCTGTTTTCTCTCTGGTGATGCTCGTATTCGCGAAGAGTTACTTGTATGCCCTGTCTGTAAACTTTTTATCGGAGATTTCCCAGACTCAGAGCTGATCAAAAATCTAGCATTTTTGCCATTCAAAGTTCCCTTCTCATTCAATCCTTTCCAATCCCCGTGTCCCCAATGTCATCCAATGTCCATGTCCTCCGCCCTCCTTCCCGCGTCCTTAGGTAATCATCTGCCGAATCTAGTATATTTCCCATCTAAAGTCCCCTTCTCATTCCTTTCCATTCCCCGTGTCCCCAATGTCCCCCAATCTCCTCCGCCCTCCTTCTGCATCCTTGATCATCTGCAGAATCTAGCATATTTCCCATCCAAATTATCCCTTCCAGTTCCCTTTCCATCCCACCAAATAAGATGCAGCGAATCTCCACCATTGTCTCAGGAAGATGGCCAGGGCGGTGGTGTAGTGTAGATAGAAGAGTTGGGTGATACTCTATCTTTTCGTGTGCGCAAGGCAGCTATCCGGCTCGTTTCAGGCTTTGGCGTGAGTTGATGGGCATTGAAAGCGGAGCAGATAGCTGCTGCGTGGTTGGAGGAGGAGCACAAGGCCCGAGAAGGTTTGAAGCGGAAGAAATCGGACCCTGCTAAATCCCGAGGGAAAAGCCGACGGTCCATGTCCCCTCAACGCACTTGCGTTCTTTTCTTCTGCTCTCGGGCTTCGAGTTGTGAGAGATTCAAAAGCAAAGAAACGAGAAAAGAGACCTAGCTGGTAGATGCTGAAGTCCACGCAACCAACAAGGCTGCTTGGAAGTTGACTCCATGTTGTGATGCGAGCATCGCCCCAGATCTCCCCTCTTTGTATCGTCCTCTTTCTTTGCAATATCCTCCTCCTGTAATGATTTTGTTGGTCGTAGCTCTAAACATTGCTAGTCTGGTTGTGTACCAGACACAGTTCGTAGGACTGGGTCATTGACCTCTGCCTGTAATTTGATGCGGGTGGGAGCGGCCGCATCGGTGATGATGTTGGGGATTGCGTGTGGCAATCGTTGTTTCGAAGCCGCGTAGTGTTGTTGTCGGCACTGGATGTTGGGTGAAGGCGATGGATCGGTTATCGGGTCGGTTCCCGGTGTAAGAGGGTGGATGATCGCTCGTGACTCGTCAGCAAAGGGCTAAAAAGCACCGGACCCCATGCGTTGGTAACTCGGAGCGACTACTTCGAGTCGATCTCTGGCTGGTAGATCATAGCGTTCCGTGGCTTGTTGTTAGGAAGAGGGCGTGAGGTTGAAACAAGGTTGGCGCCAAGCTAGGGCGTCGCCGCCAAGATTTCAGGCTGTGGGCGAGATGAAACCGTTAGGGGCACTAGCGGGGGAAGTGGGGCCAGCCGCTTACACGGCTGGGCACCTGGCCCTGGTCGGGTCTATCCATATACCGGCCAGAAAGGGGGAGCAACCTGTAACTGGCCTGAATAGGGATATAGCCAGTTATAGCTATATCCATACTCATATGGATTCAGGTACCCGTACTCGTACCCACAAGGGTACCAGCAACCGTTAATGAATATGCCGGTTGGAGGGGCGGCTAACGGGCTCCCGATGGGACTTTCTAAGCCGGGAGAGGGAAGTGCAATCCCAGCCGGTTGGGCCTTCGTAGGAGTGGGAAACTTTGGTTCAGAAAACGCCAGCTTCCCCGCATAGGCATCGTCCAGCTCCTCGATGCATTCCTTGGTTAATACTAGACCACCTCCTTGACCGCAGCCAAAAAACGGTCGCAAACCATCGCTGAAGCATTCGTATTCCTTCAAGAGCTTAACGTAAGACCCCTTGTCCATCTTCTTGTCCTCTTCAAACGACAAGACCTTTCCCGTTACCGGGTGTGGTGGTGCCGGGGAAAGCGCTACGTATTGAAGCATTAGACGCTCCCGGGCCTCACGGGAGCGCGGATGGTCGCTGGGGAATTTGTCAGACAGCGACCTTCCCTTAAAAGACGAAATCTGGGTAAGCCAGGTGACCGGTTAGGAACGTCTTTGTATGAACCTAGTGGAGACTGCAATTCAAAGAATAATAAAGAGTTGCAATATGGGGTACGTACCGGATGAAACTTGACATGAATTTTCTTATGGTCGAGCTTATCGTGTCGGACTGAAGAAACAACCACCGGGTGGTCGAATGCCTTGGGGTTTTGGGAGACAAGCTCGAGGGTATTCAGGAGAGCTTGCATGTCTGAAGAGAAGCAGTTGACTTGCAGCCTTTCGACGTAAACTAATTGGGACGGAAGCCACGCAATCTCACCCCTTTGGGGCTTCCAAGTCTCGGACCTACTGAGGGAAGTAAAGTGTCAGCAGATAGAATTCGATAGGTAACACATATCTGTTTCATGGCAGGACACACGGAAGTCAAAATAAAGATGGCAGGAGCGTCGGGGGACTAACAAATCGCACTCCTGATGATGTTCCTCCCCCATCTTGTTCAAAATCGAGGTGGCCATGGTATCTCCTTCCTTGACTGGGAATATTGTTGGATAGTAGGGCCGGATGAAATTGTGGGTTTGGGTTCTTTGGTGACCAAATCGATAAGAGAACACGAGAGAAAATGACCAGGATTCGTAAAGTTGACGACAAAATAGAAAATGAGCTGCAACGTTCCGGAACGTTAAGAGCCAGTTTTATAGTCCCCCACGAGTGACTATTTAAGACAAGGAGGGAGGGCCACGGAACCGGGAGGCTCGAGGCCAGCAATGCTTGAAGTTTTCCTCATTTCTGCCACGTATATCGAACTGATGCAAAGTAGATGCAAAGCCAACTTGCTGTGCACTTCAGGGATTTGAGCGGTTATTGCATAGCCCCAAAAATCTTGCCCATGCTTTATCATGGCACAAGGTGCGGTGCCATAAATGAGACATTTAATGCAGCAGCCTAGAGATACTCGGCCAAATCAGACATGATGTCTGTCGTCCGCCTTGCTGATACGTCTTCGAGAGGTTATTCGGATAACCGTCATTCGGGAAGGCATGACTGGGGACAAAAACAAATAAATGCCATCATCAGAAAGCCATCTGTGAACCATGGCTGAAGATATGCCACAGCTTGTGTGAGGATATAAACTCGACGCATCCCTTGCAAAGATCTTGTTCTTTGCGGCCTTGTAGAAAAGGAATTTGTGTCGTGCTATAGCACCTCGGGAGTCTTTCAGTTAAATCAAGGAGAATAAGTACTCGGTCAGCTCCGGAGTCATGACTGCCTGCACTGCGCGTACTGCCAGTGCCAGCTGTTGAAACCTGGGCAGTGCAACAATCAGCTCCGGACGTGGGCAACACGTAGACGTTGGTCAAAAAGAAGGAAGCACCGGACGTTATTGTGATGCCCGAGGCCCAAATCCTTATTTGTCATACGGCTGGTGCAGTTAAAGGAGCGTAGATTGACAAATACAAATAATGGGGTTATTTCATGGGTTACTTCTTCCATGACTGTTAACAAACTTTCTTCTTCCTCTTTCCTCTCTACGTCTTACATCTCCAAAATGAGAGTCCCATGCGGAAACGAACAAACTAGCATCGCCGGAAACGGCAATGCTGGCAATACTAATGTTGGGCCAAACGACAGCATGAGCGTCGGCATCAATCTGGTTCTCTCAACTGAAAGAGACGACGTCAACACCATGAAAGAGTCCGGCCTCAAGGATGGTAAGCTCGAAGTTAAGGCGGAGAAGGCAGCGTGTACCTTCTCCGAATTTCCGAGAGGATGAACGCAAAACAAGCATGAAAATGAACACGTTGCTAACAGCAGAAATAGACGCCAACGAGAATGCCGGCCGGGAAAGGAAGGGAGCCCGAGGTGACAAGGCGGAGCAGGCCAAGGACTCGGAAGGCTCCTCCAAGAAACAACGCGGGGGCAAAGATGCGGAGGAAAAGCATGCAGAGGCAATAAAAAAGGTCGTTGACGAGATCTTGGGGTTCGATGCGGGCCTCTGGAGCGACCTCTCCGACCTCTCCGACCTTCGCCGGCGCTAGGGCCCACGCTACATGCTCCTACGTCCGAACAGGTCTTCTCCTTCCAAGCCCCAGGAGGTTCTCTAGGAGCTTTGCGTGGAAGGTGACTTACCTCTACTCCGAGAGCTGTAGCTCGATTTCCGACCATCTTACAGCCCCGATGCGTTTGTCAACTATATCTTCTGTGTCCTTTACAGCGTTGCCACTCTTCCGGACGCTTACGAACGCTTCCAAGGACATCGAAAGACATGCGGGCAAAGCGACAACACTTTTCCTTCTGCAACATTAGTTCCTGACCAGCATATGTTCCGCATCATTAACAAAGCAACAAAAACGTATCCCAAACGGATGACAGCATTCTTTGTGCAGATTCTGGCTCCCTCCATGCAAGGACAATATGCCCGAACAGCTCCGGCACCGAAATAGCACAACGCTCCTGCAGTTTCAAATTTTCGAGCCAGCTGCAGTACCCCCGGCCTCCGTCAAAGCCGACGCCGCTCTATGCACCGGCGACTGCACCGAGCAAGCCACGAGGTCATTCACGGTAGCCTCTTTGCCTGAAGACACCCAGAAGCGGGGGGAGAGGCTCCTGCACCTGTCGGTGACCGACGGAAAAGCGTGGGAGTTCTACCAGAACACTTTGTACGCGCTGTAGCTTCAGCGGTCACAGTGGGCCCTTTCACGAGCAGCTCCAGGCATTCAGCACCACCTGCTTGTGTTTGATCGAGGGCGAGGAACGAGAATTTTAACTCTGCCAGCGGGCGTCTCCAAGGACAGCCTTGGAATCACGGAAACAAGGCTTCTGTTGCTTCGAAATTCTTGGCGTTCTGGCGTGGCGAGGTTGGAGCTCCGAGGCTCTTCATCGTTCGCAGCGAGCGTGTTCGGCGTTAGCAGAAGGACCGACGCCTTGGACCTGAGCAGAAGCTGTTAGCGACGAGACTACAGGTTTGGGACACGAGGAATTGGGGAACTGGAGCACCTGGAGCACCTGGAACGGGTGGGGCGGGTACAGGTACCTCCATACCCGCCCCTCTCTGGGCTGGTTCTGACGATAACGCTCAAGGTGCAGCGGCGGACATGTTGGCTTGGTGTTGATGGCTCGGTTGGGAGATGAAGACGGATTTTGGGGGATCAAGTGCAAGTTGCGAGGAGCCTGGTACAGGCTTGCAAGTTGACAACAAAGAGTGTGAGGCAGGCACATGTCAGTTTCACGATGTCAAGCGGTCTCTTGGAGACTCGCTGGAACGCGTTTCCTTGCGTTACTACGACTCTTGGGCACTATCAGACGCATACAGCCGCTCCTGGGAGGGATTCTGTTAGGGGAGCTCGTATCTTTCAACCGGGAAGAGCAGAACGAACGTGTTGGATTCGCCGATTTTGCGAGAGTCGAAAGTCAAATCATCAGCCCCACCTTCCCAGCGCTCACCAGCGTGTCTCCGAGTGCTGGCTAACACCTGCCACGACCGTCAACTCTCAAGAACAAGCTGCAGGAACACACGGCCATTTTTCACGACTGGCTCTCGCTTGCTTACAAGGCATTTTTTACGCTCAAGAGTTTGCCATACAACCTGGAGAAGCCAAGCTAAGAGGAGTCTACGGATAGGGACAATTTCCGGAGAATCATCTTGGAACGCTCGGCGGATGGGGAGGCGGATCGGTTATTGGCGGACATCATCACTCAACGGACGGTTGATGCTGCGGAGTTGGAGAAGGGGGTTAGATGGATGGTTCAAAAAGAGCAGGTGTGCGCCGGAGAAGTTGCGCGACACTCAGAGAGCTGGTCTGGAAAGCGATTGCCTACTCTTTCGTCCGTCCCTGGGGAAAGATGCAAGAGCGAACTGGATGGTACCGGGCACCCAGGCACCTGACCTACAAGTACTGATCCAGAGTTCATCATGTGCAGTGGAATTGGATGTTGGAAAAGAAGGCAGGAGCAACCTCCGAGGATATATACCTCTATGGGAAGGTGCTACCATTGACAGAATTCCAGGCAGCACTGACAGAACAGCCCACCTGCTCCATCACAAAAACCCCGTGCCGTGCTCGCATCTTTCGAACTCCAAGATCTGCACGGTCTTTCCCCTTACACCTCTTCATCCTCTATCCTTCGCCGTCGTCGACAGTTCAGAAAGCAATGACGGTAATCGAGTTTCAGAACGTTCAGGCTCGTTCGGGCTCTCAAGCCTCCAACCGCCGGCGCCGCTCTAAACGAGAGAGTCTCGGAAGCCGACGATGACAATGGGCTTTACGCGCCGCCCCATAAGCCGACCAAAAGTGAGTACATCAAGGGTTCCTGCCCTTCTTTCATCATCTGTGCCTCCCTGTCTTTCGATCACTCAAGTTCATTACAAGCGCTTTGCCTCGTGCCCTTCGTTCACATTGTCATTACCTCTATTCTCTTCCTTCGCTCCGTTCGCTTCGACACTCTGTGCACAGTGTACTGCTAGCTGATGCTGACAATCCCTCTTCCCAGGGCTGCGTCACCGGGACGTTGAAGAAGATCCTGAGGAGGAGTCAGCGTCAGAGACTTCGCCGCGGAGTGCTCTGCCTCCCGCGAGGTCCAATATCGCAAAGACTCAAGATGCGGAGGAACACATTGCGCCCCACACAATCATCATCCCCAGATCCGACAGCGACCTATTCCAACTCTTTGGTCATTGCAGCAAGTGTTATGAGGGAGGCGAAGCGGCAGATTGGCATCTCGACGTCTCCGGAGTCCCTTGCAGACGACAAGAACTGCAGGATGCCTTTCGCACTGGGAATGCCTCCGGAGTTGCCAAGAGTCTTCATCGATTCATGAGCGAAGCACTCCAACATGGGAATGGCAGGCACTGGGGTCTTAACGCCAACCACTCATCAATCTGGATTGAAGAGTATCGTCGCCGCCTCCTTCCATGGATTGGCAAGCTGACCGACATGGGCACCTACGACTGCCTGTCGCTAGGGTATCGACTGCTCTGGAAGCTCAAGGATCTGCCCCAAGAGCCTCACCTGGACGAGACGCGGAGGACAAGGAACCAAGCAGGCGGCGTCATCAACATCTTACTCCTGCCTCAAGACTACGAGATCGACCTCATGCTGCACCATGTCATCGAGAAAAGGGCCACTAACGGTGACAAATGGGCGTGGGAGCATGACTTAGCCGCCCTTAACCAGCAAGCATCACTACTCACACAACCGTCACACGCCTCCACCGAGTGATTTTCCAACAGCAGGCACGCGCTGAGTGAATTGGGCAAACAACGCGAAGGACTAATCAGTGAGTTCTTTGAGCCATTGCCCGGATTCCAATACGCTTTGGCGCTGGATCGCGGAGGACTAGGTGCAAGAAAGCCCGTCCATTGTGCGTGTTGTGCGGACCAGGTCGATCAACTGGCTTGATACAATGTGGTGTTCGGGGGCGTGCATTCGGATGGGAGAGGTAGAAAGGTGAACAATAGAAGTTGTTGATTGTCGAAAACGCTGTAAGGACAATGTGAAATGCCTGACTTCAAACCGTAAATGCGTTGTTTCTCGTAGATATCACGTATTCCAACCAATGCTTCGCCTCCGTCCTCAGAGAAAACAGATAAACGAGATATAGAAATGCCCAAGCAAGTTGACTAGAGCGTCCATAGTATAAGTAAGCGGTGCATGACAGTGCACGCATGGAGCAGCCTGCGTCGGTATATCCCTAACCCTCTACAACAAGGGGAACTTCGAGCGTAGTGTAGCGAGGTCCCCCCGGGAGGGGCCTCCACACGGAGTGGCCGCCGGAGGCAACATGGATAGCGAAAGATGAGGATCCCCCGCTCACAACACACTGCAAAAGTAAGGTAAATAACATCATGATGTTACAAACTGCGTAGACTTGATTTCTTGCGAATAGCAGGGCAGCGCGTAACCACTCCGCCAAAGTGACTAGTGGTTGTTGTTGAGATTGTGTGTCGGAGCTACCCCTTCATATTTGGAGCTTTGGAGGAGCTGGCCGGGGGAGCTTGCCGGGAAGTGGGGTTTGCAAGGTGAGCTCCAGGTCCTGTCAGCTTTGGAACAGCGATAAGCAGATAAGGTACTGACTGGAGCCCCGCAATGACATCCTGGACGGCCTGACCGCTGTGTACCTAGGTTTGACCGGGCGGGATTGAGCGATTGCATTTGCCCTGCCGTGTTTCGAACATCATAGGTCACATCTACCTATTGACAACCTGAAGCATATCATCGGATTCGCAGCATTAGATTGATATCAAAATCCTCCAAATCCTTCAAATTCTTTGCATCACCACAAGTTCCAAACCGAACAACAAAGTCCAACAATGGATTAATAATGACGCTCAGGCCCAGGGGCCTCGGTCTCCACCTTTCTCTTAGGTGTTGTTTAAGACCCCCGCTGTTCCCGCCGTCGATCTCGCCTTGTCACCACCTCACCGCACTGCACTGCATCAATCTCACCACCAGGACGTCTACATACCTACACCGAACGGTCATACCACATCCTATAACGAAACGGTTCATATAAACTGCCAAAATGACTTTCAGCTTGGTTGCTTTCATTTATCCCAAGGAGGACAAGGTTGAGCGCGTAAGTTGGTCTCTTGAAATGCTGAACTGCCCGCTGGCTGAACGGAGCTTCCCCGCTGGCTGTGGACTGGACCTGAGGTGCATGGGGAGGTGCACATCTGGGCGTCATGATATCACCACTTTTTGACTTGTTCACGGCTTCCCGTCAACGGAAAATTGTACCGCGAAACGAACGAATATCAAGCCACAAGAAGGGCCGACTGAGATACCTTACCTTTCACACCATCACCACGGCATCCATCGAACTGATCCGCGCATGCAACTTGCCATCAATCGGCCCTTGTCTCCCACGCCTTTCAACAATTCTCCAACATGCATTGCAAACACTCGCCCCTTTTCGAAACCAAACCGGTGACATCTCCTGACAGTTCCCGTCCCATGTGCTAACACCCCCTCCCCCCCTTCACAGCTCAAGGAAGTCGCCAAGGAAATCGCCGACTGGGTCAAGGCCAACGAGCCCGGCACGCTCCAGTACCACTGGTCCCAATCGACCGAGGACGGCAAGCCCGTTTTTATTGTTCAGGAGATGTATGGAAGTTTCTCACCTCTCACCAGACCTCTTAACCTCTTTCCATCCTCCACCCATCTTCCCCAACCCATCCATCCCCTCTTGCGAAAGCCGTCATAACCTGCCACGCCCTCGTCCCGTCCCGTCCCGTCCCGTACCAATGCGTTCCGACTCCGAGTACATGTAGTGACCGTGGCTAACATGAACTCTGTCCGCAGCTACGCCGACGAAGCCGCCTTCGAGGCTCACAAGAACGGCGAGAAGTTCACTTGGTTTGTCGACACTGGCAAGAAGGAGGATCTCTTTGGTGCTCCCCTTAAGGTCTTCATCCTTGACCCGTTTGGTGGGTTTGCTAGCCGTCTTTAGATATGGTAGCGCTGGGCTGGTTGGTGATGGATGACGAATAATTGAAATTATCAAACTCCTCTGCTTCGTCCTTGTCGTTATTGGTGGGACATACGTGCTTGTGAAATTGGAAGTCGGATATGTTTTCTCGGTTGCTTCTGGTGTTTTTTTTGTCAATCAAGCTTGCGCCTGCAAGAGAAGAGGTGGGCGGTGGGATGGGCTTCCGAGTGAGAACTTCACGACACTCGTCGAAGAATCCAGCGAGGCCAGCTATATTACCTATACTCCTCCATTGCTTGAATGAAAACCTCGTTGCCTCATGGCAAAGGAAATGTGAAAATGGTTCTCGGGGGTCTTGGACAGCTCAGCTGCTTAGATGAAAGAGTCGAAGGGATGATGCCGTCCCATATACTGATCGAGAGCACGATTTGAAGAGCGATATTTCGCATGTTCCTTCAACCAGCGGCGAGATTTGTGTTCCGGGAGGACTAGGCAGGAAGATTGAGGTGCGGGAAATAGACTGTTAGGACGGCTTCATGCTCGTGACTTCGGATTGTGTGCAGAGACACGCAGATGGGTTAAGAAGGTCGTCGTGTTTGCCAGTAGTGCAGAATGAGACGAGGCAAAAGTTTTACGGAGCAGAATAGAGAGGACTGCTCTGGAAAGAAAGATGAACCAAGAATGCATACCGAAGAACCAATGGGGGAAGCCGGGAGAAGTCCCTGTCGGCTAATAGGCTCAGCCTTGTTACCGAGCTGCCGGTCACTGAGCTTGCGGCTAGAGCCTTGCGGCAGAACACCAACACATCGCAACAACAAAACAACCAGCCGCCGGGATCTCGATGCGTCCGAAGATACTGCCGGCTCAACAACACGATCCCGGAATTATGTTCACGTGGCCCATGGTCATTTCGTTGCGTCGGCAGCCGAACGGGAACTTGGGGAAGAATGCGGGGCAAGCGGGTCTGGATCCGGGGAGTCCCGGGTCTTGGCGATAACGGTTCCGTGAGCTGGACGTTCGGATTTGGGAACAGCACGCCCCGGGAAGAGACGGGAGAATGGAACCCCGAACAAACACAATCCAGGGGTAAATTCCACTTGGGAGGTTCACCGGGGAGCCCTGGGGTTTCTTCGACAGGGTTCCGCAATGGAGATGCAATCCAGAGTGGCTCCCAATGAGGTCATCGGGTCGAGTCGTTGTTTAGTTTGACAGCTTGTGTCAGAGTGGTGTCCAGTCCAGCCGGTCAAGATGCCCCGATGAGTGACTGTCCATCACTGCAAGCGGCGTGTATGTCCGAGTTCCGTGATTGTCAATACGTGTCTCGGTTCAGTTGCTGTGCTGCCACCGTGGAAAGTGTCCGTGGCCAAGGGATCGGATGACAACGAGGGTTCGGCTCTGTATCATATACGCCAGAGCAGCAGTCAACCTGGAAACCACCATCACGATCAGTGTTGGCGATGGTGAGCGGTGTAGTCGTGTCATGTCGGACCGAGGTCATTTATCGCGATCCTGAACTCCGGATTCCGACCTTTTCCATTTCATGTTCTCTAACAACCCCAACCACGACATATTCGGGGAAGTCTTGGCACATTTGACGTGCACGAGACCCGAGGGCAAGGGTTGGTTTGTTGTCCAACCTTCCGGACGGGGGCTGCATCGCCATATGGTCTCCTCAGCTCCTGGAATTGGCGAGATGAATATGGAATAGCCAGTGGAAGAATGGAAAGGAGGTGTGAACTCTTTCAACGGGTTGAACTGGCGGTGTTTGGATTCGTTGTCTGGATAATGTTGAACCTCTAAACAACCAGACAGCGAGCAACATCGATAATATCCAGTCAAAAACACGAGATGACGACACAGGCTTGAAGAGTCTCCAATTCTTCTGACGACGGCCAAGACTGCCTTGATGAACATGACGGTCCGGCAATGCTAGAGCCGTAGCAGTGGAGCCACCTGGCTGCGGATGGCAAGACACAAGAGCCACGCTCAGCAGGACCGACCAGCAGTGACGCGACACTGACAAGGACATCGGGAAGACGGCCGCTTGGCGCAGTCCACTCTTTTGAGGGTCTGGGCTGCGGTTGCTGCAAGTGGGCCATTTTGGAGACAGCTCCCTGCTCAACGCTCGTCGTCAAACCCCCACCTTGGACCACTAGTGAGGGGCACGACGCAGCTCTTGCTCTATTTGGCGTACTAACCAATGAGAACGCGGCTTGACGTCGGTGCTATGCTCGGCAGCCCCGCTGGCTGATCTACGTCCCTCCACTCCTTCCTCGTCCTCGAACCACTGATTGTTGGGCGTGACTGTCCCTCTTGCAGTTTCTCTCTTCTCTCCTCTTCCTAAATCTCCTGAGCAGGACATTAACCTTCCGTCATACAAATTCCCGCAGTCTGCAAAACCGTGAGTGCTTCCAGTCTGTCCCATCTTCCTCTTTCTTCTCTTCATACTCGTTTGTGATACCCTCAACCTGCCATCCTGGAAAGCGTTCTCGTACTTATCCCACCTTTTTACATCAACAGCTACCCCGCGTCACGCAACGTAATTCTCAGAACAACCAGAAACGACAATCAAAATGGGTGTCTTCGATGTAAGTTTTCTCCTCAACCTGGCAATTGATAGCTTCGAAGTGCAAGTGATCTAACGGTGATACCCTCAACAGGAGCTCAACCTGCCCGCTGGCGTCCTCTACGGTACGATTTGGCCAAGCAAATGCGCTGCCCGATACCAGAACATAAACAAAATCTGACATTTTCCTTGCCTCTAGGTGATGACGTCCTGAAGCTTTTCCAGTACGCTCGCGAGAAGCAGTTTGCCATTCCTGCCTGCAACGTCACCTCCTCTAGCACTGCCGTCGCTGCTCTCGAGGCTGCTCGCGACCAGAAGGCTCCCATCATCCTCCAGACTTCCCAGGGTGGTGCTGCCTTCTTCGCCGGCAAGGGCATCAAGGACTCTGCTGAGAAGCGCGAGGCTTCCGTCGCCGGTGCCATTGCCGCCGCTCACTACATCCGTTCCATTGCCCCCGTCTACGGCATTCCCGTCGTTCGTAAGTAGCTTGTCACTGTCGCTTCAACTTGCATTCAAGATGCTGACATGGTCTTAGTTCACACCGACCACTGTGCCAAGAAGCTTCTCCCCTGGCTCGATGGCATGCTCGAGGAAGACGAGAAGTTCTTCAAGGCCAACGGCGTGCCCCTCTTCTCCTCCCACATGATCGATCTCTCTGGTAAGTGTGGCCCAAACGAATGCGACCACTATCACCAATGCGCCAGCTTACTGACTTACAATAACAGAGGAGAGCGTTGAGGAGAACATCCAGACCTGCGTCAAGTACTTTAAGCGCATGGCGCCCATGAAGCAGTGGCTCGAGATGGAGATCGGTATCACCGTACGTCATTGTCCTGATGCGCATATGCTCCAAGGGAAACAGAAAGCTAACACTTGCAAACAGGGTGGCGAGGAGGACGGTGTTGACAACTCCGAAGTTGACAACGCTTCTCTCTACACTCAGCCCGAGGACATCTGGCAGATCGAGCAGGCTTTCCGCCCCATCTCCCCCTATTTCTCCATTGCCGCTGGCTTCGGGTAAGACTGAACTGTACCCCTCGCTCTCGAACTATCAGAACTAACGAGATGACAGCAACGTCCACGGTGTCTACGCTCCTGGCAACGTCAAGCTCCACCCCGAGCTCCTTGGCAAGCACCAGGCTTACGTCTCCGAGAAGCTCGGTGGCGAGGATAAGAAGCCTGTCTTCTTCGTTTTCCACGGTGGTTCCGGCTCCTCCAAGGAGGAGTACCGCGAGGCCATCTCTCACGGTGTCGTCAAGGTCAACGTCGACACTGATCTCCAGTGGGGCTACCTGACCGGTATCCGTGACTACATCCTCAACAACATCGACTACCTCAGGACCCAGGTCGGCAACCCCGAGGGCCCCAACAAGCCCAACAAGAAGAAGTACGACCCCCGCGTCTGGATTCGCGAGGGTGAGAAGACCATGAAGGCCCGCGTCGAGGAGGCCCTCAAGGACTTCAACGCTTCCGGCTCTCTCTAAATGGGGAGGTCAATGGGTAGCAAAAATGGAATGATTTGATGAGTACACTGCTTGGTTCCGTTCGTGTTTATAGTGGTTGCCGGCCATTGAGACTGGTCCCATGGCGTGTCGGCTTTGCCGATGCTTGGACGTATACTAGCAGGTTGGTTCACGGTGTTCCGGGTGGTTTTAGTTGCCGGCTATGCTTCGAGTCAGATCGGTGATCAGTCTCGTTAGGTTATTCAACGCCTTGATGTATGCTAGCCGGTTGGGTTTGGGATGATACCAAAAAGTAGTACATACCCAATTTGAAAGTTGCCTTCGGGTTTGTCCAAGTCCGTACACGGACCCCTTCAGTCATGCTTGGACTGGTTCTTGAATTCTTGTGTGGTGGAGTATATAAGCCCCAAGTCTGACTCTTCTTTTCCAACAACGAGGCGCTTCCCTGCGCACACAGTCTTTGACAGGTTATGAGCAACCCATTTGGCTCAGTGGTTCCGATGCGCGTGGCGAACACCTCTCCTGTTGGCGAGAGGCTTTGGGTTCGACCCTCGGTAAGGGCCATTTGATGCACTTCTTCGTCTGATGGTTCATTCCAGACATCACTCTTTCAGACTGTGCGATGACAGTTCTGCACGCTTCCGCTGCCGATGCAGTTTTTCAAGGCTTTAAATACCTGCGTCAATAACGCTGAGAACACCTCCTCACCTCATTAGCGGACGCGGTATGTGGTTCTTTTTTTTGTGATTTTTTGGGCTTGCTTTCGGTGAGATGGTTTCGAGTTGGCTTTTGCGTATGTGCATGCCGCTTTGCACGAGGCAGCTGATGCAACGCAATGCAGTTATCTTATGATATTTTGCACCGGGATGCATGGGAGAAGGCACACGAGACTTGCTGCGTTCTAGCAGCTTTTCGCTCCCAAAGGCATGCTGATTTGGGGGGTTTAACATCGTGATGAGTTTGGGAGTGGCACTCATGATCTATCAGGAGATGAGATGAAAGACGACGGTCACTTTCGAGCAGTCATGTACGCCAAAGGCCATACAGGCGATTCGAGCCCCGATGAGTACCGGTCTTCAATTAACTGCTACCGAGTGGTTACTCTATCGGCTTGCAGTAGACGACGAGCACTTGAACCTTGCTTCAGTTCGGCGCCATGGCGAACCCCTTTTCGAGGGCGACGGCGACTGTGATCATTGAACCAATATCCAGCACCGATACAGTCAAACCAATGAGCTACACGCTCATCTCCACTAATACAAATAAAGATCACTTAGAATCCATTGCAACAGTTCTTCAAAAACATTAATACAAGTAAAACCTACATCCAGAACCCACATAACTCCCATGAAATGGGACTGCAAAAAGCAGTAACATCAACAAGAACGGAAAACAAACATCATCCCAAAACTCCACCCATGCAAACCACCCCTCGCTCACTCAAAACATCATCATCTGGGCTTCAAGGTGTTCACCATCCCGCTCGCATGATCCTTCAGACTCTCCCAGCTAGAAGCACTCTCCGCCTCGCTCTCCCTCCCGCCCGCGGCCCTCTCCTGGGCCTCACGCTCGAGGATCTCCATCTGGCGCTTCAGCACATCGATCTGGAAGTTGCGGAACGCGTCCTCGATGCGTTTCCACGAGTGACGGTCGCGCGTGATGGTGCGAGTGGCTGCCGCGCTGCCTGTCAGCAAGCCGGTCTCGCCGCCGAGCATGAAACCGCCCAGGCCGAAGGCGGTGTAAGTGGCGATGTCACCCCAGAGCGTGGGGCGGAGGAGGGGTTCTAGGTCTGGGACTGGTTCTGTTTTTTGTTTTTTTCTGTTGTCAGTATCTATCTATCTAGATCCTCAAATGAACTCCATTTTCTTGAACCGGAAAGAAGGAAAAGGGAAGGAAGTTGGGAAGAACACATACCCCTCCGACCATTAGCAAACACCACCTCAACCGGCTTTGCCACCATTCTGAACGCGTTGAACAACTGCTGGCGATTCTGCCGGATGCGCCAGGCCATGGCCAGACCGAGACCGACGCCCAGAAGAGAGCCAATGGTGGCGTGCGTTTGGACTTTGGAGGCGGCTTTGTGCAGGCGGGCGCGGTCTTCGGGCCGGAGATCGTCGTGCATGTGTTTCTCGGCGAGGTCGGCGAGGTCTTTGTTGGGGTGGTGGCGGAAGATTGCGAACATTGTGGCTGACTGACTTTTGGTTTCTATGCTGATGATGATACCTTGATAATGAGGAGGATGGTGATGGTGATGTCTTGGCTGGAGATCAATGGGAGAGATTCAATGGGACTGTCAATGGGAAATTGTTGTGTGTTTATAAACACTGCAAAGCTATCGTACAAAAAGGGCTCAAATACTAGTGGTTGTCAAGAAGTCGTCATAGTGAACTGGATTTACCACCATTTCCCACAACACTCTTTTATGCCCCTTCTGTTTGATGTGGTGTTTTGCTAATGATGATGTAGATGTTAGGAGAGGGCCGGTGGAGATGCGATGATGTCACTGCACTTCCTGGAGTGTTTGGGGATGAAATTGTTAGAGCATTGTTGGAGCATAGAAATTGTTAAGAGCATTGAAATTGTTAGAGCATTAAAATTGTTAGAGCATTGATTGTTAGAGGCTTGAAATTGTTAGAGGAGCTTAAACCCTCCCGAGAATTGGTAGTGCACCCCTGGAACATTTTAACGTTAACAATTTACGGGGCCCCACGCCGGTCGCCGGGGCCGACGTTCACCGATTCACCGGCGCACTGGAGACATGGACACTGGGGTTGATGCGGACTGCGGTCCGTGGCTGGAGGCCCGCGTTCGTTTTCGCTTCTTTTCACGTTTTGCATCTTCTTCTCTTCAACCTCCTGAATGGCTTTCCTACACTGTCAAGACTGCACGTCCGTTGTCTTCATCGTCCACCACACGAAAGGAACAAGCCACGTTCCGCGTTCCACGTTGCAGATTGCCATTAAACGGTCCTTTTTGGGGAACACGTCCGGCAAGGAAGCAAACAAACGAAGTTTAACGGCTTAGCCTTATATTTTTAGGTAAGTATTGTCGGCCGTTTGTCTCTTTGTCAATGTTTGCTTTATCCATCTTTACCTGTCGACGCCTGTCACGAAGGCCTTGTCAGCTCATTCCCGGAGCCACCAGATTGTCCAGTCCAATGCCGATTCCGGGGCTCTGGGATTTGGGATGCCGGTGAATGGGAGTGGGATGAATAGGGGCTCGGCAGAATAAAGGCAGATTCAGGTGCAAAACAACCAGGCTCCTAGGCAACCAGGGGATGGGGGGAAAGCTGTCAGAGATCGTGGTTGCTTAGAGGTACTCTTCCACCACATCACGCAAGCTCGCTTGTTTTGACCAATGGATAGGAAGGATGCTAACCTTATTTGCTACAGTATCACGAACTCTTTACCAGCTTTCGAGCTCTGTTTGCTCTCCATTGCTCGCACCGATCGGTCCCGACGGGAACAACCGCTTTGGGTTTCTATTTCCTGGTGCCGACGAGTCTTCAGCCCCCAAATGCGACGCCTGCTGCTCTCTCACACCGCAATGATGCAGCCATGCTGAGGAAGAAGAGGGGAATACCGGGCGGCAAGACGACTTTCCGACAGAGTCGAAGTATTGCTGTCTTGCTGAGCAACCTCACTCTGTTGCCCCCAACACAAGATCGGATTCTGCGAATCATCGCTTGGCAAGTCATCGTGAACGTGTTGCCGCAAGCCGGCATGACAACCTCTTGTGGACATGAGAACGATATATGCCCAACTCGAGCACATCGACCGCCACAACTCCAAGTCGTCTCTCGTCAGGCGCTAGAGCGGATGATAGCGCACTGCTGCGCCGACGGCCGACCTCGCTAACCGGTTGCCTAAGCCGAATCATCGCTCTCAAAAGATCGCCAAGAATGCAACGTGAAGTCCAAATAAAGATGGCGCACAGAGGGTACCTTATACAGGCGCTTCTATAGCGATATCTTCTAAGCACTATAGCCGTTACATCCCTCCCCAATGCACGTCAGCCGCGCAAGCGGCGCAAGCGCTGAGTGAGGTTGTAACCAGTTGACCACGAGCGGTGCGGTCACGGTTGCACAGGGGCATGGTTTCTAGGTTGGTAATCCATTCATCCAACTTTCCACGCTATCGTTTGCGTGGTGGCATGCGATTCACGATGCCTGACTGCTGCTTACCACCTTCACGGATTTTGGAAGGTTCTGGAAGTCCAATCGCAGCTTGTGCGAACCTCGGAACCAAAGGCCGCCGGTCGCAGTGCGTGAGACGGACAGGCGCCATGCGCGTCATCAGGTCCTCCCGTTGGGTCTTGTGAAAGCTGAGAGGCAGTCATCGACTGCCCGTTGTGGAAAACGAAGATAAGGCTGCCTACGACGGAGGTGGGAGGACTCGGGATGTTCACCCGATGGATTCGATGTGTCCTGCTCAACGAAGGCGATTTTTTTCCTGCCTTTTTGCCAGAGGTGGCTATTCCCGGAGTCGACGAGGCTCTGTGCGCTGCGGTGGTAGCGGGCGGCTAAGGTCTCAGAAGACTGCAACGGTGGGCGGGCCAAAATATTGATCTTGAAGACAACTCGGGAGTCGTCGTTACATCATTGACTGACGACCGACACCCTCCGTCCTAAACCGCCGCCGCCGCAACGCCGCCCCGGATTCCCGAGAAATCGGACCGCTGCCGATAGCATCAACATGTCGCGGAGCAGTGCGGCGCAGCAAACGTGCACGTTCTTGGCAAGGTCGGCGACCAGAAACGTTCCACATTTCCCTCGACTCGCTCGATGGCGCTCTACGCCGTAGTCATACAGGACGTTATTGAGCCCCATTTCTGCACGGTTGCAGAGGCCAGGTTTTTTGCCAACCAGGCTGTCGGATTACTGTCGGACCAAGGGATTGTCCTGCTCGAAATTGTGTGGCGTTGCACGTCAGGCAGCTATCATTGACACTGCATGTTGCGGTTGTTAGGTACTGAGCAAACACATTCCCGTGGCGTTTCTTCTCGTGAACTTGAACCAAATTCTGGGAAACAAGTCCTGGGTGTTTCGAAGTGCTACAGACATGGGAGCATGAGACGACAAGGCAGAAACCATTGTTCGACGACAAGAAAACTCCAAACTTCTCCACGATCCAGGTACCCGCGGTACGAATTTTTGACTCAGATGCAGCTTTGCAAGGACGCTGTTTCGTCGCCTCGTTGTTTGGGTAAATACTCCGATCACATGTTCCAGGTGTGGCTTCCATACAAAGTCCGATTGTCTACGGCTTGTCTCACTTGGCACTGGGCAAATCATTGATGGGCTGTCGGCTCAAAGAAGAAAGAGACAAGCAAAAGAAGAAAAGAAAAGCCGTGCAGTCGGTAAAACTTTTCGGCACACTGTCTCGACGGAACGGAGTCCGAGTTCAACCGAATCGATCGTCGACAGAGAAACCGGAGTTGAGAAAAGCGATAAGGTGAAGATCATCTCGCAAAGGAAAGCCGCGAGAGCAAACATCGTGCGATCCTCCACTACCGGTGCCTTGGAAACCTTGTTCTCTCTGATTCCTTTGAAGATTCTAAAATCGATGAGGCACGGGGACAAGGACAACATGAACAATGCGGAAAGATAATAATTCCGTTAGTACCGGAAACAACCTTAAAGGGAAGGAGCACCCTCATACGATGGCGCACCATTGGAGTTACTAAAAGTGGCCTTCGAGAACCGCCACAACGTCAGCGATGCAGCAGCAAGGTGCAAGCCCCGTTTAGGTCACCGTTCAGCCCTTCTCCGTGCAACTGTACACGCATTTGCAACCCTCCGGTTCCCTTTCCGGACTATCTTGCTCGCTTGCAAGCGATCACGGCCCGCGACAAAGATGATTATGATAGGGCTCAGCTGGGACTTTACTACTGAACCTTCGCGCGATGTCACCAGCCGGTGTCCTTGTCAATCATTAGAGGTATCTTGTACATGCCCTTAGCATTCACTCGCACCCGGGATGACGCTATTACGATCTTGGTATGGTCCCGGCCCCCGGTGATGCATGATGCACGGCTCAAATCTTCAACGCTAACCCTTCCAAGGCAGAAACAAGGTTGGAATCCACATTTCACACTATGCCCTATGTATAAGCGACTTACAAGCCACTTGCTGCCTTAGCGCGAACAGTAATCCCCGGGATAAGCTGAGAAGAGCAACCTAAGAGCCAGTGTGAGTCTTGTGATACTGTGATAAGAGTTCGAACGGCAAGAAAGGAGGTGGGGGAGGAAGCAAAGGTTCGTGAAAGGAGACGACAAGCCTCACGACCTTACTGTCAAGGAAGCTCGAGGAGAACGACAAAGTCCAAAGGCGATACCAAGCCACCAGAAAACCGTTGACATGCCTGCAGATATTGGCTTTCCGTTGCCTAAAATACCAATCATGTCCCATCAAGAACATCACAGCCGGCTTAAAGCCATCATCTTGCCGTTTACTCGCCCAGAGAATCTCGTCGTTACAACCCAGCTGCCAGCTTTACATGCATTGCACGCATCGTGGGGGCAGAGCAGATTTGCATGGTGCCCTATATCCAACATCCACGAGAAAACCACGTTGTCTCACTCGTGGATAGTCCGAATGTCACCCTTCCCATCATAGTTCTCATCATAGTTACCAGCGGATCCCACGATCCGGTACGCCTCAGTCAACTACTACGCTAGCCTAGCATCGATACTCCCCAACAGAACTCGGATCTAAGACAAGTGTATGAGCGGATAGTAGCAACAGAGAGGCACAGACACGCGAGTGCCGCGACCAGAGAGAGAGATAGCATACTTGGATCGGCATCGACGGCATGCACACGCATATCTGGGGGAGGCGTTTATGACGGAAGACACGGGATACACGGAGTATCTCTTCGGGTCCATGTCGTCGGCGGCACTGCAACATCCTGCGAGGCATTTGTGTTAGCCCTAGTGGGTGGGTGGTCAGCAACAAGACTGAGACTTAGTATTCAACACACCAACTGAGACTGGATACATTCCTCGTTCTCGGCAACCTCCAGCGGTTTATTCATAAAGGACTTCACATCGAACTCCTCTTCGGCCCGATCCTGTCAACATAAGTCGTGCCACATCAGATCTGTCATCTTCATCCTTCAGGCACAGGAATAGAGTCGGACTTCTTGCTTCATCCTTCCCGTCTTATATCAGCTTCGACCACCCAGCTGCCAGGAACAAGGCAAAGACTTTTCACCTATATCACTCCTCTTTTACCCACCTTACAACCACAACACCATCCACCAAGTCATCAACAACACTTCACCATCAAAATGTCCTTCCATTCCACCCCCTCCATCACAACCCTCTACCCCGAATACACCACCACCACCCCCCTCGACACCCTCCGCTCAACAGCCTACTCCTACCTCGACGCCCAATCCCACACCTATCTCGACTATACCGGCTCCGGCCTTTGCTCCTCCGTCCAACTCGCCGCCCACGAAGCCCGGCTCGCCTCCACTTTATACGGCAACCCGCACTCCGTCAACCCCACCTCCGAAGCCGCCACCATCGCCGTCGAGCAGACCCGCAAGAGGATACTGCAGCACTTCAACGCCGACCCGGCAGAATACGCGGTAGTCTTCACTCCGAACGCTACGGGTGCGGCGAGGTTGGTCGGAGAGGGGTATCAATACCGACGGGGGGGAAGGCTGGTGTTAAGTGCGGATAATCATAATAGCGTTAACGGGCTGAGGGAGTTTGCGAAGAGGCAGGGGAGGGGCTTGAAGGTTGCTTATGTTGGGATTGATACGACGGGGGCGAGGGGGCCGAGGGGGGAGATGAGGATTAGAGAGGAGGAGGTGGTGCGGAAGTTGCCTAGACACACGGGGGTGGGAGGGAGGGTGAGGAAGGTGGTGCAAGTTGGGAAGGACGTGGGAAAGGAGGTGGTAAGGGGGTGTTTGGGGCGGTTCTCTTTTGGGAGTGGGAAGATATCGTTGCCGACGTCGGAGAAACACCATCGCCAACGACAACTAGCGGAGAATAAGGAGGGAACTGGAAGCGAAAGGAGAAACGGCCTGTTTGCGTACCCGGCTCAATCCAACTTCACTGGCGTCAGGCACCCGCTTCACTGGGTACCACTGGCTCAGTCGCGAGGGTACGACGTCCTTCTTGACGCCGCTGCCTACCTCCCCACCTCCCGCCTTGATCTCTCAGGGGACATCAAGCCCGAGTTTATCATCGTGTCATGGTACAAACTCTTCGGCTACCCCACCGGCGTCGGCAGTCTGATCGTCAAGCGCTCTGCCCTCGCCAAGCTCCGGAGGCCTTGGTTCTCCGGAGGCACGGTCAAGGCGGTTACCGTTGGAGTAAAGTGGCATCAGCTCAGCGACCGGCTAGAAGAAGCCTTCGAGGACGGGACGGTCAACTTTCTGAGTATCCCCGAAGTGGCTGTGGGGTTGGATTGGTTAGATTCCAAGGACAACCCCCCTCCTCCTTCTTCTAGTCCTAGTCCTGGTCCTGGTCCTGGTCCTGGTCTTGGTCCTGGTCCTGGTTCAGACGGAGAGAGTGAGAGGGAGAAGAGGTACGGAGTAGGCGGCATGGAAATCCTCGAAACCAGAGTGCGGTGTCTAACCGGATACTTTCTGGAAAGACTAAAGAACCTGCGCCACAGCGACGGCCGACCGATGGTTGAAATCTACGGCCCAACAGAGAATAAAATGCGCGGAGGCAGCGTGGCGTTTAACCTGCTCGATGCGCGCGGGCAGTACGTCGACGAGCGACTTGTTGCGTTCGAGTCTGCGGCCGCGAGGATTAGTCTGAGGACGGGCTGTTTCTGTAACCCCGGCGCGGGCGAAGCGGCTTTTGGGTTGGATATTTGGGCGTCGTTCTTTAGACTGCCACTGCCAAAACTGTGGAGGATGTGGAGAGGCCAGGGGCGGGATAAGGAGTTGAGCTTTGAGGAACTATTGAGGGTGCTGGGGTTGCCGACTGCCGGGGGGATTAGAGTCAGTTTTGGGGTGGCGAGTAATGTGAGGGATGTTGATTGTTTTTTCGGGTTTGTGGAGAAGACTTATAAGGATCGAGTGACGGGGAAGGAGGGGTTGCCGGATAGGATGGGGTGTTGAGATCAAGAAAGGTTAAAGGTTGGGATGGATGTAGAAAGGATGGCGATAGAAGAAATGCAAACAAGGTTAAAAGGTTAAAAGACGTTGACTGGATGGCGAGGTTGTGTGATGGCGCACGTGTTGTTGAAGTGTAACTCGGCTGTATCTTTATTGCGGCTTGCCGGTTAAGAAGGATGACGCTTTGAGTAGAATACCCTATGGGCCTTTCTCTCTGTGCTTTTGCTCCTTGTTTGGTCTCTTGTGTGTTGGTGTTGAGGTGGGAAGCATGGAGGATATTGAATGAGTCTTAGGTTGGGGTCGAAAGGTGTCAAAAAAGTGGGTCAAAAAGTGCTTTCAGTTACAGTGGCCCGTCAAGCGCTATATTTCAGCGGTCTTTCGGGTACGAACACGACGCAATGAGGTCAAAAGTGGAGCCCCGCGTGTTCTCGATGCCATCCGCCTTAACCCTTCATCTCCCAACATCTCGGACATAGGCACGGCGCTTGGATGACAGTCTGCAAGATTGACACATCTGCTGTGCGTATTGCCTAGCATTATACCTTGAGGCTCTTTAGCTAAGCGCGGTCTTAGTCGGACTTCATATCCCTTTGTTTCAGAGGCTGGCGCTGGCCGCACAAAGGCCGCCCAACTTGTAGCTAAGGGCTCACACTACCCTCAGCGCTGACATCGCCGAACTAGTGAACAAAACAGCTGACTTTTGTTATTGATAAAGCACGTAAGCAACCCCACCGTATCCCCAGCAACCGGAAAGGGGAAGACATCCCCAACCCCTCGAACTTTCAAGTCCACGAGTCCACGCCAACACACATCATCGGAGCCCTCGTCACAGCCGCGCTCTGCGCCCATCCCCGCATTGCTTCGATGGTCCACCACTCGAGCCAACATGTTTCGTTCGTCACCCTTCCCGTAGCATCGGTACGGCCTCCCATTGGAGATTTGGTGTGCTTGGTTAGCGGTTATGTGCATGACAGGGTCCAAGGAGAGAGGCTGTGTGGTTGGAACGGCCCGCTGGTGGCCGCTGGTGTGGCCACTTGTAGCGGCCGGGCACATTATCTACTAGCCATTTGTAGGCGCACATAGAGCTCAAGCTGCATATGTGCGAATGAAGAACCAAAAGTGCAGAAAAAAAATGCAAGATGCAACCAACGAGAACAAGACATGAAGGCAAACGCATTCTGCCAGTCTGCCTAAGGAGGGACATTGAAACGACCCCTCATTTTGGGCTGCTGGGCTGTGAGGGGGGGTTTATCTTGATGGAATTCCCGTCCTTTACAATGTTGGACGATTTCAAATTCAACTGTGGCATGAGTTTCCTCGTCGTTGCAGAGGACACATGAAGCAATCATGCCCACCACCCCATCTTCCAGACGCCAGTCCCAGCGAAATCGACGAGGGAGCACTCCGCCAACACCAGGGCAGAATGGCTCCAAGCTTGCGGGACGCATAATGTGGTTGCCGCATGCGGATGAGCTGAGCTCCTCGACTGGTTTTCCGGAGGAATCCCATAATCATCCCGTTCTGGTGCTTTCGAGGAAGCTATCTGCAGACGGGAAGGTTGATATTCTGATGGTGAGTGCACTTGACTCTCTTGTCTTTTAAGTAGCGGAAAGCTAACCAAGTTGTGCATCCAGATGACCTCCTTCGGCGGCATGGATCTCGAAACGAGGCATCGGTACAGCAGAATCCAACTACGAGAAACCTTCCTACCCATTGACCCGTCCCCTCCCCATCCGGATAACAGCATCCAACTCAAGCTCGATCACGGTGTGACTTTGAGAAAGAATTCCTACGTGAAGACTGAGGAACAACGGAAGATTCTGTTCTCTCTTCTGAGGAACTATGAGCGTCACACAAACAAGATCTATGCCCTCACGGATGCATCGTACCAGATTGTGGTGGAACATTGCGGTTACCGCGAGCCCCCCACCCCTTCTGTCTACGAGGACAGGTTCACTGTTCCACTGCCTCAGTATCTTGCTGTTCAGGCTCAACTTGAAGCAGAGAGAGTGTGGAGCCAGGGATACGGAACAATTCCGAGTGTTACTGTCAGTCACAGCCTTTCCCTACACCTTCTTTCAAACGTTATGAGATTCCACTGGTTTCTAACTTTTTCCTTTTAGTCACAGCCATACGCAGCCTCACGACCTTCAGGTTCCCAAGACACTCGAAGCGACTACCACAGCTACGGCAGCTATCAACACAGCTCTGCGGCCAATGCCCGGAAAAAGTCACGACCATCCGGTCACTCGTCAGGCGGATCTCCAGACGATCTCTCACCAAGCGCCCAAGTCGTTCTTGGCCTTATCTTCGCTGCCATCTTCGCTTGTGGAGTGGCTGGCGTGTACTGGTTTCTCAAGAACTTCCTTTCCTGGGCTTCTGAGGGCATCAAGCATTTCTTTGAGCACTTGAAGGAGGTGGATTGGCATAACGTCTTCAAGGCTATTGGATCTTGGCTCTGGGATGTCGTGGTCGCTCTGGTCAAAGTGGTCAAGTATCTGGTAGTCACCATGGCGAAGGGTGTTGCGTGGGTTGCGAAGAGCGCTTGGGGATTGGTGAGGGATTGGATTATGGGAACCCCAAAGGAGAAGCTTTTTTAAGCACGCTGGTACTACTTGGCATGAGGTCTTTAGCGAGAGAGAAGCAGGTTGCCTGTCTATAGGATAGAGCACGGGCCTAACAGTGGGCGGGGTCAAGGGTATGCTGAGGCTCTTTCACTCGAGGAGTCTAGAGTGCGCAGAAGATTCATATGTCTCGTCATCACTGAACTCTGGCTTATCTTTCTGTCTTTACCGTACCTTCCTTTAGTCATCCCTTCTTGCGCTGCTTAGTCGTCCGAAGTACCTCTACGTTCTGTTTCTGCCTGGGGCATCTAGGGCAGTCTCAAATTCTGCACGTAACTTTCAATAAGAATTCTGCGCACAAAAAGAATGCCTTGCCCCACCTCTTTTTTTCACTTGCTCTGGTTTAAATTCACAATCTTCTTGCGACCTTCCTTCTCTCACCTTTTTTCATCTTCCACCTCACCACCAACTCTCGGGTCCATTCTTGTCCGTTCCACGCCCACTTCATCGAAACTTGCGGGAACAACCACAATACAGTCATCACAAACTTCCTGGGCGAACCGGATAGGCTCTCGCGCCTTGAGGTCTGCCTGAGACGCCTCCAACTACAGCCAAACCAGCCCCCAAACCCTCGGCAACAACACCCGCCGCGACCACAACAAAACCCCGTGTTTCTTATCTGCTGCCTGGCAAGGCTCGCCCAGCAGCAAAGCCAGCCCCGAAGCCAGAGCCTACAAAGGCCGAACCAGCAAAACCATTGGTCAAGGCAGAAGCTGCAAAGCCATCTACCGCACTGTCTGCGTCCAGAGCAGATTTCTTCGCCAGCCCTTCACTCAGACTCCCAGCTGGCAAGAACGGATCAGACCCACCGCACAAACGGGCACTCCGCGGGGCAGCCTCCAAATCCAATGCCCCTCAGGCGGCATCCTCAGCGGGCAACCCAGCAAAGGCAACAAAACCCAAGGAAGAGCCACAGTAAGTAGTTGCTTCTTGTTCACTGTCAGAGGAGTGAAGGAATTGTGAGTGCTGACTTTCGCTTCAGAGCGCCGCTCCTCACAGCCACAGAAGAGAGGTCGTCGCCGTCGTGTGCCCCCCTCACGCATCACTCTGCAGAACCAGACCAGGCTGTCACTATCAAGAAACAGATAACTGCCCCCTTTTCACGGCATCCGGCTCTGACCAAAAGAAGGCGTTTGTTTGGTACCTACCTTCCTCTGATCAGCGGGGATCGCCCCTGCCCGAGGCTACCCTGACAGCCGTGAAAGCAGCTGAGCTGCTTCGTATTCATCCAGCACACAAGAAGAACAGAAAAGTCATCGTTCACACCAGTAGCGTGTAAGTTCCTGTCGCTTGTTCTTCCTGTTAGAAGAGTGATGAGATCTTGAGTTCTGACTTCCGCCTCCAGGTCCTGCAACAGTGGCAGCCGCCACAACACCAACCAGTCAACTCCACGGCGATCTTGGACTTCAACCAAGCCTGTGATATCACTTTGGATGACGGGGAAGGCACTCGCAGCAGAGGACAAGAGGCAGACACCCACGCCTACTCCGTATCAAGGCGGCCCGGGCCCTGGTCCAGTCCCGACCGGTGGCCGTCCGGATGATCGTGGCAGAGACCGGGATATGCGTATTCCCGACTACCGACAACGGTTGCGCCCGAACCGTAGACATCAGAGTCCGCGGGGATCATCGTTGCCATACGGGGGATTGTGTTCGCATGCCGCTTCACCCCGACGTGCAATCGAGCAAGACGGCAGCGTGGTCGACACTCAAATCCACCCACCATTTGTGTGCAACAGGTGGTGCAGACTCCCGCCCATCAGCGTCTCGGGGAAATCTTTCATCGCTTCTAGTTATATCGGTTGAAAACTTGCGTGGGAAGAAGTTGTCAAACACGACATCAGGCTGCTCAGCCATCACAGTCGACACCACAGCCCACGCCGCAGCCCACGCCGCAACCTCATGCACAGACCCTCTCGCAGGTCCCTCAATCCAGTCGCTATAGGAAACGGTATTCGACTTGGAATTACATTTCTGCACCGGCCTTTCAACTATGCCGAAGCATACCAAACTGCCCAAGAGGTGCTGGATCGCCAGAGAGCAGATATCAGGCTTGATATTGAGATTAAGCGAGCAAAGACAGGGTTGCCGGCTGACTGGTGGAAGAAGCTGTCCAAGGGTGAACTTGGAACGGATGTCCTCCGGTTCTTCTCCCTCCAAGCGACGGGGGTGTGTCTGTGTTGGGTTGCAGATAAGATTGCTGATGGGAGGGAAGTCGAGTTCCTAAACGACCACGAAGAAGAAGAAGAAGAAGAAGAAGAAGAAGAAGAAGAAGAAGAAGAAGAAGAAGAAGAAGAAGAAGACGATGACGACGTTGTCGACACCGTCGAGGAGGTATGTACTTAAATTCATCGCCCAAGTGCAAGGTTTCTGTATTTCCGGTTTATGCTCGCGCTGAGGGCTGCACCGGCGTTTGAGAACCTTGTCAAGGATGCCAAGAACAAGGGAAAGGGTTCCGCTACCCTCAAGCCTGCTACAGTTGAGACCCTGAAGCAGTCTCTATTGGAGATGCGGGCCGAGCTTGAGGCCACGTTCGAGAGATGCCAAGGCAAAGTCGAAGTCGAAGTCGGAATCGAAGAGTTTCCCCGCAAGAACCTCCTTCACGGCGTGCTGAGAGACTGGGAGTTGAATCACAAGATGGATAGAATGCACAACTTATCCTTAGATTTCATTCCTGTTTGACATGTAAAGAGAGTGTTCACCTTCATTCAAAGGTCCGAAAAAACTGTGTCATGTGACTGTGTTGTGCTTAGACTTGAATGCTATTAATGATAGAGGTATTCGTTCATGATTTGGTTTGAGCTTTGAGTGTTCCATAAATCCACAAATAATGCGGTGCTAGTCGTTTCGGATATTCCTTTTTGCGACGAAATAACATGTTCTCAAGAGAAAAGATTGAAAGAAGGCCTGGAAACGGGCCTGACTCGCTGACCAAACAGAGGGCGGAGGCAGAATGCGAGAACCAAGCACGAGGGCTTGCTGCCAGCGCTCATTCAGCGAGGAGAAATACAGCGAAAAATGAGGATCTCGGTTTCAACTCAAAGACCGCCGCGGGGATTGTAACAGAATGAAAACACGTTGATTCAGATGGACTGGCCCGTTTGCGCCGTTTGCGGTCTGGACACCGACCATCTCTTCGCTCTCAATCCAGTCTGAATCTTCAAGTCCTACTTCAATCTGAATCTACAAGTCCTACGATCTACATCCGTCTCAAAAGGAGTCGAAAGTGCATTCTGGTCTGTTTCCTTGCTGCATGTGTTCAACTTGAGCTCACCTCAAGTTCATGCCCCTCCTTGCCGACGGACACTCAACATTTTGAAGGCAATCCAGGCATTTATTGGCCCTTCTTTTACCATTTTCATTCTTAGCATTGAAAGCCGGACCGGATTGCCAATATCAGATTTTGTTTCTGTGCGAAGGTTGAGTGTCTTGATGGTTTCGCAATAGAGCCCTCTGAGAAGAAAAGTGGGTCTGGTACAGGGGCACTCAACATTTCGCGTCATCGGGAAAATTACACCACAAATACATGCTGGGGTAGGAAACCCGTTGTTGCATTTTTCAATGACGTAAAATGTAGTGAGGTTGCTCTCGTCGCGATAAAGTAACTTCAACGTGGTCAAAATAGCGAGTGTCCCGCCAGTGTTTTGGGGTCAGATGTACGGTGGACACCTCCGTGCCACTCGATGCACTACATGGCAACTCTGGTCTATTTGACAATCAAAGGGCATTTGATGGCTCCCCGGGACCGTATCCACGGACTAAATATAACGATTTTGTCTGATTGTCAATAATCTGGAGGATACCTACCTTATCTTGCAGTGTTGCCTGGCGACGGGGCCCCGCGTGACATCTCTTGGGGACGCCAAGGATAGACTCGCCTTCTGCGAAGGGTCCTGATACCCCAGAGATAGATGAGAATGGCTATTCTGCCCAAACTATTGGATGAATGACGTACTTGGAAGTGTCTGGAAGTATCCAAGCACCGGCAGGCATCCGGCCTTTCTGCCTCGCTGCCAGTCTCAGCCACGGTAGGGCTATCAAAGTTCAGCTGGCAGACAAGCCCTTCTGCGAGGACACGTGCAGTATGGTACTGCGGGAGGCTGTGGTTGTGACTGGCAGCTGGCAAAATTGACCACTGTCTTTCAACTCACGTGAGCAACAGCCACATAACGGACGTGCAGGAACCAGAACAGACGGATATAAAGGCCACCATCTTTCTTGACCCCTCACTTCTTTCTAAACTTTTCTTACCACAACAAAGTTCCAACAAAGTTCCAAAACAACGTTCCAACAAAGTTCCATCAACGAAGTTCCATCACAGTTCCAACATCAGTTCCAAACACAGTTCCAACATCAGTTTCAACATCAGTTACAACAAAGTTCCAAAACAACGTTCCAACAAAGTTCCATCAAAGTTCCATCAAAGTTCCACAAAACCATACTCACATCGCGTCTTCGCATGCTCAAGGTACGTCGGTTTGATGAGTTCAGCTCAGACATAACACAGTTGGATTTGAAGCTTACATCCGTCACAGTTCCATGTGCCGGCAGCAGCGTCTGAGAGCAATCTCGCGTGCTGGCTGTAGCCTCCGCCACCAAACGCCAACGCCACCGCCACGGAAAATCCCCTGGCAATGTCACAACCTGTAAATCACCAACAACCAGTTGTACATCAACCACAGCAGTATGTGATCAACCCAGTGATTGTGTTTTATTCTGACGGCGTACTGATCGATGACCTGCAGGCAGATGAGGAGGCGGTCGGGAAGATCAACCGGGACTGAAGCTCCCGTTGACAACAAGGCTATCGTGTCCTCCCCGTAAGTACCATATTCCTCCGGTCGTATCTTCTTTCAAGTGAGCTCATTCTCACCTCTCGTTCACACCAGGTTCCAACATACTCCCGAACATGGACACGAGAATGCGTACCACAACCCTGGTGCGTTCATCGACGCTCCACAGCAAGTAAATCCTCAGCAGGCCGGCCATGACACGCAAACAAATGCACAAGGCCAACGCTACCAGCACTACAGCTCATCAGTCCGAAGTCGACAAAGTCAAAGCCGAGAATGGAGGGAAACGCCAGACGCGGACCAAGTTGAAGCAGAAGAAGGGCAACGTGGAGAAAGAGCTGGCGAAATGTGCCTTTGGTCACTACGACTACTACCCACACAGAACGAGACATGGACTGGACCTGTTTGAGCCTGATTCAACGTACTCCGTCTTTTCACCCGTCAGTTCCACCTCCGAGCCGTCAAACATGAAGCCGCCCAAACACCAACACCATCACGACCTTCAAATCCCACCCGTGACAAAGGAGCATGGTATTGGCATAAAACCCATATTCAGCTTTCACCGTATCACAACCGTACTACATACATCGCAGCTTGTATCTCCAAGCCCAACGGCCAAGTTGATTTGCCGGCTTCAGCTGGTCTAGACGATTCTGATATGTCAACTCCTGCCGAAGAATATCACCTCATGCAGGATCTGATTGCAGAAGACCTTCGCAACAAGCGGGCGTGATCGCGACCCTAACTCTCGCGATCGCAATGACAGTCGTGACGGCAGTCGCGACCAGTACTGGCAATGCTCGCAAAAGAACCGCTTCGTTGCTATTATGTTGTTTTCGCGCCATTGCTTAGCCCCTGCTGTTCCTTCCGCACGCATTGCTTCCTTTCTCTCCGGTGCTTCCTCATCAATGACGGTCGTGACGGTCGTGATTCTCAGCAACAACATCATCGCGGTGATAAACCCCACTGTTTTTAACCTCCAGGGGCTTCAATGTTGGGAGACAATCCATGTTTGGAAAACAATTCTTGTTTTCTTGGTTTACACGCGTTGTCTCCCAGACAAGGCTTGTTACAACTCAGGGTTTCCCGCTTCGGTAGGTACATCGCAGCTTGTATCTCCAAGCCCAACGGCCAAGTTGATTGCCGACTTCAGCTGGTCTAGATCGATTCTCCCAAACAAAAAGTCATCAATCATGTTGTCGTCACAGGCGGCCGTAGCTGAGCTAGAGAAGGGCCTCGGGGACATGCAAAACCTGAAACCGCCCGGCGTCTCTGGTTCAAGGATCGGGAGCCTCACCCAGCTGTGTTTGAACGACGTCCAGGTGAGAAGCGTTGCAGAAGACCTTCGCAACGGTCGTGACGGTCGTGATCAGCGACAACCCAGCTCACCATCTGGCGACCTTGCCAACGGACAACCGTGCAACAGATCCATTCACTTCTTCGCCGAAGGGCATCATCGCGATGATAAACCCCACTGGAAAAACAAAAAGAACCGCGGTAATCGCAACGGGGATGAGGTACCGGATTACCTGAGAGGTATTAATCGCAGTCGGATTGGTACTAAGCAATTCTCGAAGTGAACGGAGCGGATGTAAACACGAGGCACGAGAATGGTGGTGAACTTGTTGATTGAAGAAGAAGAAGAAGAAGAAGGACGGGATAAGAAGAGGGTGGGGGACACTGGATACATGCCCCTGTATATAGCAGGTACAAGAACAAATGCCACGATGACCATCTTGTTCAACACCCAGTGCCAGATTGACTTGTCGCCCTTGAAGAATTACATTGACACTTGATGTGTACCTATGGAAGAGAAAGTGTTGGAGGTCCGTGCCCTAGGCGCCCATTCACTGCCCCTGCCCGTGCTTCCCATTCACCGGCACTCCCTTCCTGGGTATTTAGGCTGCCCTGGTTTCCGTTTCTTCTCTTCCGTTACCATTTCAAACCCACAGCCCATTTTCTCTGTCATCGTCTGTCCAGCCTCCAACAGAAAGCAAAATTCCGCAACACATGTCCTTGGGTTACCATGCCTTACCCTCTCCGACGGCCTGAACCGCCACATACCTCCCAGAGAACCCAAGCGGCTCCTCAAGCTCGCCACAGGGACAATTCTGAACACCATTCCGGTTATACGAGTCCCGCAGAGCATCATCCGAGGTAAGGACATAGGACACCATATCCACATCTTGAAGCGTCGTCGCCGATAAATCTTCTAACTTGCAGTCTCAATAGACACGATGCCCAACGTGCAAGAGAAGATGCCGAGCTGCAGGCCCTATTTTTCCTCAAGTTCCTCTTGGTCCTCTTTATCGCAACATTCTTTGCTCTTCTCGCTCTGTGGGCAGGAGCAAACATTCTGTACTATGTTGTTGAGGTAATCATCATTATGCTTTGGGTGGTTCAGAGCTTGCTCGGACTCGTTTCGTTTCTTCTAGGGTATCCGGTGTACTGGATGGGGTGTGTACCAGGCTGGTGTGTACTAGGGGCACTTGTGGTCCTTGGAGCCTAGGTGGGCGCTTGAGCACGTGTGCAGACAAATCAGGATGATCAAGATGGAGGCGTGTAGTATGTACACCTAGTCGTCTACACTGCACAAGATCGAATCAGGCTCAAAATACACATATCTCTGGAAGTTCGGAGTATTTACCCTATCATTGAACATGTTTGGTTGAAAAGAATCCGTGATGTCTTGCGATCTTGGCTGTTGGCCCATCATTCCGGCCACACGGGCATTCTGCCCACCAGTCTGCCCTTCCATCATGCAACCCCAATTGGCCGACCAGGCGCCTATCCGCATCTCGGGAGGCTGTGTGCCCTGCTTGGAACGGGCCGCTGCAACGGCCGCCAGCTCGCCAACCCCCGCATGTGAACAGCCAACGAGCGTGGAGTGAAGCAAACGGATTCTGCAGCATACATGTACCTAAAAAGTGGACGTCCCCTCAGTCTCCCACAACCCGATCGCTGCGCGAGTCCTCGCGTCTTGTCAAAAGTTTCGGTTTCTCGACAATCTACATCCAACTTCTTGAGGCTCTCATGAGGCAGCGTTGAACTCCGAGTCAATACCTCTACCTTAGGTAGGTAGTCAACATGTCGACCGAGCCGGTGCCTTATCCACTGGCCCATGAGCCGAATACGAAGAAGAAATTACAATCCGCGATTCAGTTTGCCATGGATCGAAAGCCCGAAGGCCTCGCCGGACTTATCATGTGGCTACCAGGCGATGCATGTGCAAAAGGCAATCCTCGCGAGTATGCATCTTACAACCATCCAGTGGTCATATTATCACCGAGCATCTCTGACAACAACACTGTCGAGATATTAGGGGTGGGTTCACCTGATAGAGGTCTCCCCTCATTGCTCACGTCGATATAGTGAGGACTAATTTGAGCTTCTCCAAAGATGACAAGTTTTGGTGGCAAAGACCTCACACAAAAGTTTACCACCTCCCGCAAAGGAATGAATAAGAGGGCTAGATATCTTCCCATCGAGCCTACACCCCCTCACCCTGACACGCCAGAGAGGAATGTAATGCTCCAAGTTTTGCCTTACTCTCCGAGAGCGCCTTCGTACGTGGACGGTTCCTTGAAATCTAGAAAATCTGTCCTCTTCTCGGCACTTACGGAATACTATCATTACGATGTCACGTACGGCATTTACCCAAGATTTTACCTCGACAAAGACTCGTACCAAAAACTGGCCGCGTTTGTCGGCTTCTCAACTGTTGGGCTGCTTCACGCTCCTGCAGACCCAAAGCTACCTCTAGAGGAGCAGCTCGCAGAGCAACTCGCAAATACGAATAGCCTTCAGAGTTCCTTCCTTCCAAATCACGACGCCAACATACCGCTTCCCACCATGACCCAGCAAGCAGAACCAGCAACAGCACAAGCGCGAGAAGCGAGTGATACTCCGATCTTCACTCACAGCCAACCCACTGTACCCACATCTCCTACACATTCCGGTCCGCTCGATCTATCCAAGCCTGTTCGGAACAATATCCGCCTCGTCCTGGCTTTCATTGCACTCCTAGCCGCCGGCAGAGCTCTCGGTAGGAGCACAGTTGGGAAGGAGGCTTTAAGGGAGGCTATGACGAGAGACAAGGCGATGGTGCTCGTGGATGCCTCAAAGAAGCTTGTGGTTGCGGTGATGGGTGGTCTTACGAGAATGGCATGGGCGGTGGTGAGGCATTCTGGAAGGAACTGAGGGCGTTATGTCATAACGGGTCTGAATGATTTTGCTGTTCGTCTATATGAGGATCGGAATCCTGGTGGTAGCACCAGGTGGTTCAAGTTGGAGCGGATCTTGATGCTGATCTAGGATTTAGCTTGTCTTCGGATTTTTGAGTGAAATTGGGGCGCGTGGAGGTTGACCTAGGACTGTTTATGGATAGCATGGGCATTCTTCTCACATGTTTTTGAAGCAGACAGTGTTTGTCGTTTGTGATCCGGTTCGTGACTCAAAATATTACGCCCACAATGGCGAGACCATATCAGCTGCAGTGCCAGTCACTGCAGTCAATAAATGAATGTGTTCAGTTGGCTGTTGGCACCAAATACGTCCTTTTGCTCATAGGATGGCCACGTCATGGAATCGAATAATGACTTCTGCCTCAGCTTGCTATTGTCTACCTTCTACATGCGTTATGAATTAACGAACATAAACAACATGAAAGAGAGGAGCAAACCGATCCCAGAGGTAGCCTGCAATATATGTAAGACTGGATGATTCTCATAACCCGACGCGTGCCCAGATTCAATCTATTCTCATTTCGAGCCTGGTGAACAATGAAGTGTCACTCGGGAAGAGAAAAACTTCCATCCCATACCCACCCCTCAATCGAGCCGCACCCTCCTTTCCCCATCGAGCGGCTCTGGCTTATCTCTTTATCCTTCGCGTGCCTTCCATCTTCTGGTCATTCCCTCCCACTTGTGGGCCTTGGTCGCCCGAAGTCCGTCATGTTCATGTTTGCTGCCTGGGGCAACGAATACCGTTTCGTCTAAATTATACTAGCCCGCTGGTATACTAATACGGCCGTCACTGACTGGATAAGACCTCTTGCAAACTAATAAATACCTCTTGGGAAGCAGATATGACCTCTTGGGAGATATTAAATACCTCTTTAGGACTAATCAAGATCCCTACCTTAGATAATAGGACGAAAGGGGAGTATTATAGACAAATTTGGGACCGAGATATAGCAGTACCGTTATGAAATTTACCTGAGAGCTGAAAGTTTCGAGGGCTATCATCGTTGCCTGCTCGGAGTTGTCAGGGTAACGGCTCTAGATTTCCAATCTTGCAATGTTCTGCCGTGACTCGTGCAAACGCCGGCAGCATTACTCTCACTTCCTTCTCACGCCTTCCACTCTGCTCACCACGACCAATTTGAACCCTCCAACTTCTGCACTTGCGGCGTACCCCCAGTTTCTCTCCCGGTTACACGTTAACCACCACTCCATCTCCTCAGGTCTCAAGAAGGCCATCTTCAGCAACCTCACCGAGGATACATCCTGCAGCAAACCCAAGGGTTCCAACAGCACTCTCCCCATCACCTCCTTCAAGAAGGAGCGCGAGTACCTCACCCCTCCTCACCTCATTCCCCTTCACCCCATTCCCCCTCACCTCATTCCCCCTCACCTCATTCCCCCTCACCTCATTCCCCCTCACCTCCTCTACCTCACTCCGCTACCCTCACCCCACCGTCAACATGCCTCCCGCGAGGATGGACATCGACGAAGCCCACGCAATTCTCGACAGTATCTGGTGGGAGAAAGTGAAGGGCTTGGCCCGGAGCTATGCCGACCACGCTGACCAAGAGGCGTGGTTCGAGCACTTCCAACAGTGCCTCCAGAAGATGGAGCAGGGACCGGCTCCCAAGGCAGCCTTGACTTCCAACCCTGGCGCGCTCGCGGGAACCAAGCGCCGCCGTGTCGATTACGACGATGGCGACGATGACCACAATGACAACGATGACGGTGAGGCCATCTCCTCCTCCACCAACATCAACGTCGGAAGGGCCTCACACGACCTTCCTCCATCTTTCAGCTCGCCGGCACCACAAACCAGCATCTCGGGGCCCATCAACCCCACACCTCATCACGACGGCCATGAGGCCAATCCAGAGAAACCACTGCTTGCTCTCCAGTCTTCAGAATTTCCGACGTGTCGGAATGAAGACCTCGCAGGACGTATCTTGTGGGCTCCGAGGAAGGCATTGGACAATATGCGCCCTCAGGACACCCCGCGGATGACGTGTCCTCACCCAGCTCTCATCCTCTCACCCAAAGTTGAAGAAGACGGGACAGTTGACTTCTTGGTGGTAAGTAATCCTCATCTAGAAAGCGTTCAAGATTGACGGGAACTGGATAATTGAAACTAACCACACACATAGCTGACCTCTTTCGGAATGAAAACTCTCACGGAAAGATTCCCGAAGCACTCTGAGAAAGAAACGAGGTCCTTCTTCCTCCCTGTCGAAGGCACTGAGCCCCACCCCGATGACCCTGTGAACAACTTTGTGGTCATGACTACCAAGACGCCCCACAACCAGAGAATACCTTCCTACGTCAATACGACGGCTGTGCGCAATACCCCCTTCGACTGTCTTCTCGCGTACAAAGATGGAGGCCAGTATTCACAAGACTACTTCATCGACGAGACTTCGTACCACAAGCTTGTCGACTTTGTCAAAAACAAAGCCGGAATCCGCAGGCATCACGCCGGCCCCAGATCGTGGATGTAGTTCCAGTCTCGGCTTGGTTGTGGGCTCTGCGGTGGTCGGCTGCTTTGGCTGGAAGCTCTGGTGTCTTGGGCCCAAGTTGGCAGGGAGTTGTTCGTGGAGGTTGTGGCCGATTACCAAGCGATGATGGTGATGGGTGTCTGCCTAACTGAAGTAAGTCCCACTGCCCCTGATGATCGCATCGAACAATGATTATGTCTAGCTTATGTATATCCAGTTACTGAGAAAGAACGGCGCGACATCACCAATAAACACGTAAGTCACAACTGAAAAACACCCTTCCCCTAGTACGTAAGATGTTATTCAGTCGCTAACCATTGTACCGATTCAACTACTCGATATGGCCATCCGCGTATCAGCTGTGCGGAGGAGCAAGGACCTGAGCCGGGCAGGGTACCTAAGTGGAGGGCAGGGTGGGAGCTGGAGCTGGAGCTGGAGCTGGAGCCGGGGCGGGGCGGGGCGGGAGCCGGGGCGATATGGCGTTTTGCATGGAGTTTATGGGGCGGGTGGTGCTTTTTGCTTGCAGGGGGACTTGGTTTTGGGTTCGGTATGGGCGCGCGCGGGATGGGGGTAGGTGGGACTGTTATACTTGCCGGTTCGGGATCGGATAGACATGTGGTTTTGGGACAATTCGAGGCAGTTGCGACATGGAGCAGATGGGCCTGACTCTTTCTATCTCCGAGTGGTTGTGAAAATGAATTGAACATGGGTGGACACTCCAAGTTGGACTGTCCAAAAGGGCTCGCTTTGACCAAGAAATGCCGTTACCAAACCGTGATCTGTCTCGTAGTCGTCTGTGAACATATCGCCCAGTGTCGACTTTGCCTTCTTTGATCCAATGAATGCTTTGAATATTGGACAAAACGCCTAAGTGAGAGGCATTAAGGCGGGGCGTGCAATAGAATGTTGAAGCTGTGATGTACTGGACTATAACGCGTTCGGTTTATTATTACGACCGCTCGCAGTGTCCGGAACGTAGGATGGAGCCTATTAGATCGGTGGTTGTATTGAGCAATGCATATAAGGTTGGTTGTATCTTGGTGTTTAGCCTTTCCAAACATATATGGGTTAGTCTTAAGCAATATAAAGACAATACTGGTTGGTGTATTAGCGATTTGGTTCTTCAGTTATAGGTTGAATAGGGCAAGAGGGAGGTCTTACTGGCCTTTCTGGATGGAAACTTGTTGGAGGCTGGAAATGGCGACAACGAAAAGGGCCCGATTCCGGAGTTGTCTGTGTCGAAGTGAACGGAGTGAACGTAGACAAGGAACAAGAGAATGGTGGTGAACTTGTCGATTTTAGAAGGAGGAGAGCAAGAGAAAAGAGGGAAGGGGAAACCCTCGATATATATATACCTCTACATGTGAGATGAGACAACACGAGTAAGAATCCATGTGAGGATCGAAATGTTCAACAGTCTGTACCTAAAGGAAGAGAAGAAATGGCAACCAGGGAAGACTAAATACCTAGGAAGGGATTGCCGGTGAATGGGCGACCCGATGAATGGGTGCCTAGGGCACGGACTTTTGACAAACCTGGTCTTCGTTTGAGGCGGCATGGGACAATGATTAGGGGTTAGGACGCCACATAAGCCTCTTATGCCTCTCTCCGCCTCCTCCAAGGCCCTTCAAGAACCTTAACGACTGGACGATAGTATCAGTCTACGGCGTTTAACCGATGGAAAGCCGAACCCTTTCCTCTATCCACCAAGGCATTGGCGCTTTTGTACCAAGCAACGACCAACAAACCAGGGCTGGATCAGGTATATGTCGAGGGTCCCCCACTCACTTGTGCTCCTGCTTCTTCTTTCCCCAATCAACAAGTTCACCACTCATTCTTTCGTGCCTCGTCTAAGTTCACTTCGTCCACTTCGACAGATTCTCCCTTCACCATACTCCGTTGACATTGGAAACTCCAGAACCTTGCTGCGTATCGGCAAGACTGGAGAGAACACATCAGTCAAAACCAGAGACAGGAGATCTGCTTACCTCTAGGTACCTATCCACGCAGACCTGGAAGAAGTCGGGCACTTCACTACCCCGCACCAGGATATCACCGAATCTGCAGGAGGCCCATTGCAGAGACCCTCCAGTCACCAATGAGACAAACTAGAACACCTCAACACCTGACCAATCCAATACAGGACAACCCAGACTACAGTCTTTCCTGGAGCCAAACTTAGGTAAGAGCCGCTCCCCAGCACGGAGCCACGGACACGAAAGAAGTGGAAGTCAAGCGCTCAACCAACCCGCTCCTGAACCAAAATGGAAGACATGGAGGACACCACAGAGCCTCCCTCCGAGCATACCTCTACCACCCAAACACCTCCAATGGATCCTCAACCCTCCGGACCCCGAGAACCGCAACCTTACCGCGTCGTTCCGCGGCCTCCAACCCCCTCAACTCCAACTCCAACTCCACCACCTCTCAATCACTACCTGTATCTCAATACCTTGCGATACCTGGAATTCGAAGAAGAGCTACGCACGCGCACAGGCAGGTTCAGAGAGAGGGAGGGTAGTCTCACCGATCCACCTTCTCAACATGAACGCGACTATGACTGCCGCAACCGCGCTGCCACACATACAGGCCCAGGTACAGGTGAAGATGGCGATGATGCTCAAAACCCGCCCCAACACCCACGCTATAGACATGAACCTTCGGACCGAGAACCGGATGAGATGCCCTGGGGGGTATTAAGACCCGTCGGTCAAGCCATCGCGTTGACATGGTGTTCCGCAGTGATCGGCTACTCCGGTTGGCTTATTTGGGGCCATATTTGCCGCAGTCAAGTTGGCAGGGAGGTATTCGCCGAGGCTGTGGCGGGTGGAAAAGCGATGATGGTGGTGGGTAGAGGGCTGCTTGGAGTTGGTGCGGCTGTTGGGAGAGGGGTATGGGCAATTATGAGACATTATGGGAGGCACTGGGCGAGATATACGGTTTTACCTCTATGGATGCTTTTGCTTGAAGGATGGGTAAAGTATCGACTGTTTCAGTGGGATGAGACATGAGGAACGCGCGGGAGGAGCGTAGGTGCGACTGTGGCGACTGTTTGGCTTGTCGGCTTTGGCCCAGGCAGTGAGGAGGAGACCGGAGAGACTTGTAGTTTTGGGGGCAAACGAAGGTGGTTTTCGATGGATGGAGTCCTTCCTGTAGAGTGCATGATGGACTTTTATGGTCTGTAGAACTAGTTGCTAGGACAAGTGTTCCTTTCGTTACCTTAATTATGACGGGTTCGCGTGCAATGAGGCAGTGTCCTGGATATGGAACCCATCGGACCGGTGGTTGCACGACATTGAAGGCAGCACGACATTGTGACACACCACAACGGGCTAAAGCAAACAACACAAGTTCCAACAACGCAAACGGAGGCTCCAGTTACTTCAGACGGACTTCACCAAGCTCGTCATTGAACTGCAATGACTGACTAACAACGAGGAGTACGGGATGTATAAGAACTACCTTACACACCCTTATTCGTTCCATTCATGCTCATGTTTCCACAAGCTTTCCGGACCTCAGCCCACCAGCCACATCAACACATCCCCCTGACTCTCAAAGACAAGCAGCGGAAAGACCACAAGCCAAGGACGAAAAAGCAACCATGGAAACTAACAACCATTCATCCTCCAGCGAGAAGGAGGCTCATCCTCTTTCCCAGGCTCCCGGCGAGACGGAGAGTGCCCATCAACAAGCACCGCACACGGGGTCTGCCTCGAAGTTTGATACCTCAGGTCCCTCGCATGGTTGCCAGGGGCAGCCAGCCAACGACGCCGACACCGGTGGGGAAGGAGAGACTGGTCACTTGACCCAAGAGGATGCTTCCACCGGCGAGGATATGGCGAACTCCGAGGACACGGCTTCAGGGCCGAGAAGTGAGCAGAAGCAGGTGCAGTTTCTCCGTCTATTGTGAGGAACCTACGTCCCGAATCAGGTTTTGGGCACATGTAGTGGTCGGCGGTGCTGATGGGTTGGCGATCTGATTGGAGTTGACCTGAGACTGAGTATTAGGCGTGGGCATAGACGAGATGGGAATGCAAGGGGTGGGACAAGATCGCACTGAAATAAGCATCAGCTAGGGAGATACAGTACAATGACTTGCTACCTTGACTCAAGTATCTTGATGTACTGCTGCTTTCGTGGGATTGTTTCGTAAGGGCATGGATGTTGTTTCCCATTGCTGCGAGGATACTGACATGTAGCAGGTAACAGAACAAAACAAGCAACAACAAAAAACGAGGAGGAACGAGGAAAAAAAAGCGAGAAAATTGGTGCAGGGAGTGCACCCGGAGTAATGCTGAGAAAGGAAACAGGGAAAAAGAGGCGAGAAGACAATGATAGCAACAAGTAATACTACCTAGAGGGAATAAGTAGTGAATAACAAGGCTCAATCCAACGGTTCCACCCAGTCCATAAAAGCCCAGGGTCGTAGGTGCAATTATCGTCGCCTTCCAGGCCACAACCCGAACCACCTTCCTCAGCATGAACCACCGTCCCTTTCGGCCCAACTCAAGCAGGTTGTGCCTACTACCCTCCTCCACCACAGCAACAAACCAAGCAAGCAATGATGAAAGCCAAATACAGTAGTCCAAGAATAAGTTGCACAAGGAAATCAACAACTACCCAAAACCAATAAACAAAAGCCTCCCAAGCCCCCACCACCTTACCAGCCGCCATCGCAACCCACTCAACGACCGCCTTATCAACCCCATAATGCATCACACTCCACACCACCGCCGCCAGCAGCGTTGCCTGAACCAGCAGAATGACAAAGACAAGCACACCCTTCGCAAGCATCGATAACCGTCCGTTTCCCTTCCCTTGTCCTTCCATGTCCGAAGGAGCAAGACGGGCATACTCATACGCCGGCCCAGCATTTAGCTCCCGCTGTACAGCTCCTGCTTCAGCCCTTGTAATCATGCCTTCATATTGGGTTGGTCTCCTTCCTCCCACTCCTCCTATTCGTGGACCTGGACCCAAGCCAGCCTGGGTACGACCAGCCGCAATGACCTGAGCATAAGCGCGAGCGCGACCCCGCGCATCCGTAGAAGAAGTACCGAAGAAGACAAAGTCAAACCGGAACGGCAAGCCTAGCCGAGAGAACCACGTATGCCATGGTCTCTTTCGTTCGAGCATAGGGAGTTCGGCAGCTGCCAGGCGGGCCCGGGCCCGGGCCCGGGCGGTTGCTGCGGCTGTGACTGGATCCTGAATTTGGGAACGAGCCTGCCCTTGTGCTCTTGGGGTATGCATTTGGGGGGGACGGGATGACGATGGTATGGTTCCATATCCTGTTCTGGTTGCTGGAATCGGCACTTGCGATTTTGCTTGCGGGCTGGGTGCGGTCGCTTGGGTCTGTGGACGGAGGAGGGATGATCGCTCGTTGTTGGCTTGTCGAAGGACCCAGAGCAGTTCTGACCTGCTCGGTGCTGTAGGCACACTCAGTGATACAGGGAGATGAGGTTGCTGCCGACGTTGTTCAGAAGCAGACGTGGCGTACGAGGCTCGGTGAGCCCCCATAAACACGGAGGGATTCGACTCATGGCTGCCCTCTCTGATGATGGCAAACCGCTGGTTGAAGACTTGCTCCCGGCGGCGTCTCATATCGGCATCCCAGTAGTCCTCTGCGACGATAGTGGTGTCCGAGTCCGAGTCGTGTGCCATTGCCGGCTCGACAACTTCCGGTAACCGGGCCACCGGCTCCAGGACTGGCTCAGGGACGACTACCGGTCTGAGTTCGGGAGTCAATGGGGGCGTGGCTGTCTGTGTCACGGCCGGTCCGGCTTCCGGTTCTGGTGTCTCAGACATCCCCACAGACATGGACGGCCCAGCGACCACCTCATCAGCCCGAAACCCAACAAAGTCCATCAATCTGGCATAGGACTCCGGCATAAGCACAAATATCTTCCCAGCCCTCCAGTCATAGTTTCTCAACAGGGAGAGGGCCACTCGGTACTGCGTCTCCGTGTTCACCCATGAGTTCTTTCGCAGAACCGCACCACCGCCAAGTTTCAGCACTACGTTCTTGTCTGGTGCGTCGGGATGAGCGGGCGATGGGTCAATGGGGAGGTAGTGTGCCCTCTTTCGTCTCTCGTAATCGTGCCGATGTCGGGTTATGAGGTCTCTGCCGCCAAAGGAGGTCACCTACAATGCATCTGTCAGTCCGGGAAAAGGATGGGTAGAGGTATAAGTGCTGGGACAATGGCGGATGGGACTTACCATCAGGATAATAACCTCATTGTTAGGCAACGGCTTTGGGGAGAGCAAGATGACTGGGTGATCATGACACGCGTCTGGAAGTCCGCTTGGTGTGCTCAACTCGTTGAGTTTGGGCAGCCACATAATACGGCCACCGAGATCCGGGGGCTTCGGCACGGCAGTTTGAGTGGTCTGAGATCGCCGTTTTTTCTTGGCGGAACGGCGGGAGGACGGCATATTGGGCAAGAATTGCTACCGATTGACTTCTCAATCGCATGTGAAGCTGTCAACGTGAATGGAAAATCGCAATCCACAACTTCGAGTCGTCATGGAAACGAACTCGGGCAGAAACGAACAACCATCACATCACAGCAGATGGCTTGTTGTTATGATTCCATCCGTTTGTGTCCCTCCTCACACCTGTTCGCTGACTGGCTGATATCTGTGTGGGGGAACGTGGCTTGCTGATGATGTGTGCCACCGTGGTGGCCCGTCGCACCGGCCCGTCCAAACACATGCATGCATATGAGTCTGCGCAGATCCAATAAGGAGAAAGGTCGAACAAGTGGTCGGGACGATGCACTGGCATCTGGCATAGCCGACAGGGCTGTGAGACAGACCGGCCGGAATTTTGGGCCAACAAACAAAGTGCAAGATTTGGACCACGAGAAAGATGAAGTGAAAGGCGTCGGCATGCGCGATGGGTTCCAGGATAAAACCAATGTGCCCACGAGCGGTGGGCTACCTCCTGTCCCTGAGCCATCAAAGAGGATGACCCATCCTATCGGCTAGATCAAAGAGATCTTCAATTGTCCTCACGGGAGGGGTCGTAGGCCAAGGAACCCAAGCCTCGAAAACCATTACCGAATTTGTACCAACCGACAACGCAGGAGCGTCGGCAGTGGCAGTGACAGCGCCTGAGTCGCTTTGCATGGTACCTTCTGGAGTTTTGGTCCCAGGCTGTGGCAATGGTTGCCATGAACCTTGCTTTGATGATTGCCAGTCCAAGGGCGGTTGAACTGTAGCAGGACAATTGGTACGATCTCTTCTTCTCGAGGCTGTCCTGTCGAGTCTGGTGGTCCTTAGTCGAGCCGTCACATCTGGCTGTGGCTCTTCGACAGGAAACAGCGGCTTCTCTGCTGTGATGGAGTTAGACAATGTCCGCTAGGAAGTGTAAGTGAGGCTCAAAAGCACTTACACGCATGGGCATCGCACTCCCGCTGTTCCGGGAAAATACGTCCACTTTCGCCCTGGCGAGGACCTCTAGATGTCGGTGCCAGAACAAGCCGCTTTCGGGGAGGGGTCGTAGAGAGGTGTTTAGAAGACCAAGTGTCAGAGGTCGTTGCTGGAAATGTGGATGTCGGCACCCCAGGAGCGTCGGCAGAGGTTGTGGTAGTGAGGGCGCTTACGTAACTTCGGACAATATTTCCCGTAGTTTCGGTCCCAGGCTGCTGGAGAGGTTGCGCTTCCGATGCCCGCGATGGTTTTGACCTTTCGTTCTTCTTCTCCTTCTTTCCCTCTTCCTCCACCTTGTGTGTATGAGATCTAGGACCAGGAATCATGGCAGAAATAGATTTCGACTTCGGGGGGTCGTCAGAAATGGTAGCAGCAGCCTTAGAGCCTCCTTGGACATTCTGCCCCGGAATTTGAGTCCCAGACTGTTGCCAATGTTGATAATCCCGATACCCCGAGGGGCATCTATGTCTGCTTTTCTCCGTCTTCCTCTCCTCCTCCGCCTTTCGCGTATCATACCGATAATGGCGAATCATTTCCCCACTCCCAGATTTCGACATCTGAGGCTGCTGCCGAATTCGCCAATTGTATATCAAGCTTATTTCATTTTTCCTCTCCTCTTCCCATTTTCTCTTCTCTTCCTTAATCTGTTCTTCTTGCTCCACCAACGCCTTGAACAAAGGTACGTGGTCCCGAAGATAGCACTTCAAGTCTTCGTATGACTCCTTCTCAAGGGTCAGGTTTTTGTTTCTCTGGTCCTTCCAAGGCTGCCAGTAATCGAGGCACTCGTAAGGAACCGAGTATGACCTTCTCAGATTCACCCAAGATTGTGTTTTGAAAGTCTTTGCGTCACCATTAAACTTGAGTTGTAGACCTAAGGGGCTTGTACATCCTACGATATGAGGATGTTTAGGCGCCGGATGGACCGACGCATAGAGAAGCGATTTAACAGAGTCGTCCTTAAGTCTAGAATCAAGACCCATTCTGTGGAAGGAAGTCATCTGGATGACAGAAGTCCGATTAGCAATGCGATCAGTAGGAAAGGGTTAGGGGTAGAATGACACGCTATGCGCGTCCCCTGGTAAGGGGCAAGATCAGGAACAACTCACGATCAGGACAAGAACGATATCCGTACGCTCATGGGATACAATTACAACCGGATGATTGAATAGTTCATCATCTAGGTCTGGCATATTACTAGGCTCTATCATCGCCTTTTTTGGCAACCACATGATTTTGCCTCCAACAAAATTGCGGTTAACCAACGCAGCGTCCTGCTCCATTGCTTTGACGGGCGCTCGGGCTGCAATAGGATACTAAGGCGTCGGTCGTTAGCACAAACTCAGCACAGCTTCGAACATCATGGCCAACATTACCGGTTCGAGGTATGGTAGGTATTGGAAGCTGAAATCGACATAGTCTCCCGGATCGGTTGACTGTATTGCGCAATGATACTGCGAATCAGCCGCTGGGTATGGTTCCTAGAGTCGCCGAAAACCAGGCCGTCGCCTAGAAGCAAGAGAAGTGGACGTCGCGAGCGAAGGGATGTTGCGAGCAGAGCGATGTATCGAGGATTCTTGGCTGGTCAGTTGTGAAAGAGAAAGGGGTCTCACAGACACTCTAATGTCAGTCACCGGGGGAAACTAATTAGCATGGCATATAGAATCCAAGCGCTCTGGTGCTCGCTCCTAGTCGAACAGTCGCAATGCGTGCGACAAGAGAGGAGGTTGACGATGGCGAATTTCCCGGGTTTCTACGGGATCAACCAAATGTACGGTTTGCAAGTGACAGAAGAACAGGTAACGGTAGCCATCATATGTGCATATCGTCATTTTGGCTTCCTGCATTGACATTTCAGTGCCTTGCAGTACATATTGTACGGCACAAAAGCGGGCGCAGCCCCATTCTGCCAGTTCGTGAAGGTACCGACACATTTTGTAATTGGAAGCCCAAAGCCGAGAGAGAAGTCATTTTCCGGATCTGGTGGTATCGGACAGGTCTGTTAGGTACTTTGAGCTGCTCAGGGAGTCAGATATATCTGGAAAAGCCAGTTAGCTCAGGTTCAGATAGCATGTTGTAGAGAGAAACCTTACGAAGTGTCTGATTGTGTACCTGTACCTAACAACGGGCGCGGAGTTGGGAGTTGGCGGAGTGCAGGTGCGCATAACCGCCATGTAATCGGGAATGTCTGGTGCCATCATTGAAGTTCCTCCATACTTGCATATGATGTACGACGTGAACAAAAAATGGGGTTCGGTTTCGGTTGGGTTCAGCTTGAAGACGTCCTGAGTTGTAGGGCTAACCCAGTGAAGTGAAATTTGACAGCAAAAATGGTTCGGCGAGGACGAGGAGAAGAAAAACCCTCGCTCACAATTTGACATGGGAGAGATGGGGCTCCTTTAGCCCTCTCGTCGCCCACCAGCTTCCAGAATTCGAAACAATGTCGTCAGGTCACTTCGTCTTGCCATTCAAGAGTGGAAGGGGCGAACTGAAATTGACTGTCCCAGATTTGGCACCATACGTCGCCTCCGCTTGGGGCGACATGGTCGACGAGAGAGTAGGTATGAAGCGCAACCGCGATGGAAGCTGTTAGTGCAACGAAACGCTGAAGGAGCTCCCGAGTCCATGGCTTCCACTTCAGGGCCACAAAAGGAACTCTGGCAGTCATAAACAACCATCAGACCTCCTCATTGCAACAAGTGAATTTATTGTAGTGCTTCCGAAAACCCTGGGGTAGGGGGGTCTTTCCCGGCCTGTCCCAACCAACATTCCTGTTGTGTGCACATAGACTCGAGCGCCAATGAGGTGTCGCCCGAATGACATGTGATGAACGGAACAAGGCCAACGACCAAGGCCAACGACCACGTCCAAACGTACAGAGGGCTGAACCAAGAAATGAAGGCATTTTGCATGGGGATCGTGACGAACTCCATGCAGAACAACAATCATCCGGCTTCGTTACATCATCGCATGGACTGGTAGAGGTACCTAGGGAAGGTAGCTTGTGCACTCTGGTCTTTGTCCATGCCTCGGCAGTGGATAAACGCGCCCATCTCAGACATCGTGTGAGCGTTAGTCATCACGATGGCCACGGCAGCATGCTCAACACCACTTGACACTGCCAGGAAGCTCCCACACTGCAGGTTCCTTGTAAACCATTCCAGCTGTCCTATCAGGAAGGTGGGCCGTCGGAGGTCTGACACTCGGAGGTCCGACACTCGGAAGTCGAACCGTCAGGAGGTGGAGTGTCAGGAGGTGGACCGTCACAAGATGAGCCCTCCACAAATGAGTCCTCCAAAGAGAAACCCAGTGAAGACGGGCCCAGTGACGTCGAACCCTCCGAAGACGAGCCCACAAAAGTCGAACCACCAGAGGAAACAGTACCAGATGAGATACCCGTAGAAGACGTCTCGGACGCCACCAAGGTAGAAGTCACATCATCCATCTCTGCTTGATCCGTGTCTGCGTCTGCTCGCTCCGTGTCTGGTTGCTCCATCTCTACTTCCTCCATCTCTGCCTCCTCCATCTCTGTCTCCTCCCTCAACAGCCCCGGCACCACATCCCTCTGATAAACCACCATCTGCCAGTAAGAAGTTCTTGTCAAGGTCGGAATGGTAGTATTATCACTCCCCATAAAATCTTCAAGACAGTGGTAAGGCAACGTGAAGGTTTTCTTGAGGTTGACCCAGCAGTTTTGGAGGACTCTGTACTCGGGGTTTATGAGGTAAAGCACAGGTATGATTGGGTGTCCAGTGAAAGGGTGTCCAGTTAAAGGGTACGGAAGCACTGCGTGGATGGGCAAGTAGAAGCGGGATTGGAGGGAGTCGCCGTGCTCAGCTTCGAGGCCGCGACCTTGGAAGGTTCTTAGCTGATTTGATGCTATCGTTAGCTAGAGCTACCGTGGGAGGTGTATGTCCCCTCCCTGTTGGAAGATCTGAATAGTTGCCAACTAACCACGCAGACATCCACATTCCCTTTTTCTGACGGTTCTTTAGACAAGATTATGACCGGATGCCCAAAGATCCACTGATGTTCGGGTTTATTGAGGTGTTCCGGTTTATAATCGGGATGGATTTTTGGCCAATGCGCCAAGTACTTGACTTTGCCGCTATAGTCGAGACGTTCGGGGTCTTTTCGCAGGACTTCGGCGTATGTAGGAAGTTGAGCCATTGTAATCGTTTTGTTCCAAGACTTCTTGAAATCAACAGGAACACGCCATGAGCCGAAGCCATACTTATAACGTTCCCCATCTTCTAGACGACACACCTTGTGTGTACAGGGAGTAGGCGTCAGAGGCCTGAACATGACGAACCACACATAGTCCTTGGGTCACACAACACGGGAATCTCGGGAGACTTTTGGCGTCACTCAGGCGCGGGTAGGAGTCATATTCTTCCTAGCATAGCCTCCATATCCGAGCCGACAGTGTTGCTGGGCCCAAAAAGCCGGGTGTCGTGAAGATGAAGCATGACAGGACGACCGTCTGCCAGGACTCACTCAAAGGCCAAGGTTCCTGGGATTCTGAGAATGGCTAAAGCAGCTGTTGTTCCTCTCTCTCACGAATCAAAACATTCACCAACACATCGTCATCTCACGTGATCGCCTCTGATGTTCTACAACACTGCTTTGCTGATGGTCGGAAAATCATGAAAAGTCGGGCCCGGTGAGGCAGGTCATAGTCTTGAGGGAACGGGCCCAACCCTTCCAGAACCTGTCGGCCCGGGGCATGGTGCCAGGCCGCTAAAGCTGCCTCATCCATCGTGACTGCTTGAAACACGCATGATTCATCGAAACCGATAATGAGAAATAAACAGAGTAAGTTGGCTGGGACCCTCGGGAGGCTAAACAGTAGTCAGTTTAAGCTATAAAAACATAGGTATAGAATGCATGACTTACTTGACAAGTTCACCCATATTGCTTCAACAGGTTACATCAAAACTGACGAGGAAAGACGAGCAACGGGAACGTGCGAAAGGAAAGCTCAGGTCGACACCGCTGCACTAGCGTTCCTCGCTCACTCACGAGTCACCACTCACAGCAAGGCGCGAGATGGCATGCAGTGACAGCTTGGATCGTGTACGTGTTTCTATCGCATTGAGCAGGATTTCCGTTTTGGAAAAAAAAAAAAAAAAAAAAAAAAAAAGGTTTCTGTACAGCAAGAGGACATGAAGCAGCCGATGTCGCTGTCAGTGCTGCTAGAGGCACCTGGCCAGTTCCGGATCAAGTCAAGACATCTTAGGGTTAGGGGTCATTATTATGACGGCAGAGCGGGGCCATCCCCGCTGGGCGTGCCTTTGGTTCCACCGTAAGTGGATCAGCGCAAGACAAGGACAGGGCCTCTGAACTTACTGCCGGTCGCGACCGCCAAAAATTTCTGAGTGGAGAGCACCTCAGCAATTGGAAGTTTCATTCGAATCGAACCTCGACCATCTGCATCTCCAATCTGCGATAAACAATTCTGTATCTGCTTTGATCGGCCACCCAAATCCCAACCACAACCACGATTCAGTCTGCTTAATTCACATCCAACCTACAACCAATTGAACACAATCACAACCATGGGCATCTCCAAGCGCAAAGAAGGCCCCAGCAGCAAGGGCAAGCCCGTCAGACCGTCCAAGAAGCAGAAGGCGCAAGCATTGGCCGCCTACCACAGCAGTTCAGAGGAGGAATCCGACAACGAGCAGCAAGATGAGACCGACCAGAGCGACGAGGAGGGCGGCGCCTCCACCATTCCCGCCCACCTCCTCGACTCCGACGACGAAGATCTAGACAACCTCGTCGCCGACGACGGCGCATCCACAGACGAAGAGCAACAGTCCGATTCTGATTCCGAGACCGAGCAACAACAAAAGTCCAAGAAGTCTCAACCCAAATCCACAAAACCCAAATTCGTCGCCAAAGACGCCCCAGATTCCGACGACGACTCTCTAGACGGCGGCTCCGACCTCGGCTCAGACCTCGACGATGAATTCGACCTCGACGGCTCCGACGCCGAAGGCGGTGGCTCCCGGAAAATGACCAAATCGAAGCGCAACGACCCCGAAGCCTTCGCCACCTCCATCACCAAAATGCTTTCCTCCAAGCTCCCCGCCTCGCGACGCGCCGATCCCATCGTCGCGCGCTCGTCCGAGTCCGCGGCGGCCGCCAAGTCCATGGTCGACGCGGCGCTGGA